>CM061064.1:18814986-18918986 GCA_030762895.1 Sophora flavescens | reverse complement strand
TGACTGGTTAATATGTGTTACATAAAGAGTATAAAAAAAGTGGTTCATTTGTATTACTCACATAAAGAATATAAAAATTAACTAAATACTTCCACCATTCATATTAATTGTTATACAACCAACAGTACAAACATTTAGACATAATATATCTCTAAATTACTAATATAACTTAATGCTTCAAAATATATAATAAAATAAGTGTTCAAAAACGGTAAAGAATAATTATTTGATTTTCATTATACAAAATTAGGTATTAGCTATATTTTTATGTAAGAGAATAATATTTTAGGAGTATCAATTGTCCAACCATAAAATTTTATTAATTTAGACTCGAAATGCTACAAATTAAATTAAATATACATTTATAATAATAAATGTTATGAATAGAGACAAAATATTTTTTACTGTTATAAAAAGTGATATAATTATGGATCACAATTTTATGAAACCTATAAAAATTATTAAAGTAATGGATAAAAAAACACACAATGGGACATGTATCCTTCATCTTATAGCTACAATAAAGAACATCATTCCCCCTTCTAAAGTTAATAGATTTAATATTGTTTAGTTAAAGATTAAATATATTTTAATATTTATTTGTTTTAATATAATATGATTTTTTGGGATAAATAAAGATGTCAAAAATGAAGATGGAAAATAATAATTACAAATGAATAGTTACAATATTTAAATTTAGAAATAATAAAATAATTTTACCCATGAGGAGGAGATTTTGAAAAAATCTTCATTATAGAGCTTATATTGGTATATTTATAAATCTAAAAAGAAATGGTGTGCTATTATGACCAAAAGATCAAGCAAATGTATCTACTTACATGCTTTGAGTGAAATTTTGAAAACAAAAAACTGTATATAATCAAAGTACAAATATTGAATTTTAAAAAATTAGAACTTTTCAACGTAAAAGCACACCTATAAATATTTTTATATTTATATTTCCATCAAGCAAATGTCTTGGCATAGTATTGACTGTGGCAATCCTATGTATTTTGAGCTAATGACATCATAAAGTAATAAAATGCATATACTACAAATATGTTTTTTTAGTTTTGCACATGTTTACTTTCTTCAAATAGAATACCTTTGCATATCACATTTGCAACCGTTGTTGGCCTGTTACTAATTGAAGCATGCAGAAGCAGTATCAAAAACATTAAAAAAAAAATATAGCAAAACGAAGCAATAACAATAGCATCGTGCATCCATCATATCTTCTTCTTCTTTTTTTTGACAAGCCATGAATTTATTAAAAAGGACAACCAATCAAAAGCACAAGGATTACCAAATGAAAAGCTGGCAACAAAATGTAGAAGGAACCAACTGAAAAAAACAGCCAAAAAATAAACAACAGAACACAAAAACATCACAAAAGACAAAAAGCTAAACATAACAAAACAAAGTATTTTGTTGTAGTTCACACCAAATTTCCAATCAACAGACCACTTTCAATTCTTGTAGAACCAACACTATGAGTGGAGTGTGATATTTCCTATTTGCATCACCGCACTACAAAACCTTAGACAGATCCTGCCATGAGCATAATAACCACACCTAAGATTCCCCAAAGCTTCACTTGAGTTCTAAATGTCCGATCGAGGTGATCTTTGTGGCGTTGGAAAGCTAAGAAAATTATCTACAAGTCTTATTTCAAGTGTATTTGCCCAACTCGGCTTTTTATGCCTCGCCCCGCGAGTATTTGTTCGCCCCAAGAACCCGAGACAGTTTTTGGTACTCTCTCGCCCGCAAATCGACGCACACCAGAAATATGTTTTTGGGCTTCTAAACAACCCCTAATGACCCAAACTCATATATATACCATTAGACTCGACCTAAACCTAGTTTACACGACCACAACACTCAGAAAACTGCCCCCTCCTTCCTCTTTGAATCCTTATAGTTTTTATCCCTAAAACTCTCTCTAGAGATCTCGTTCTTGCACCGTTCTTCACTGCTTCTTGATAGGAGAAAATCGCTACGAATAGGGGTTCGTTGTGCTTGATGTTTGGGACTTTAGAAAAGGTAAAATTCGTGCACCTTGTCCCTTGTGTTCTTTCTTTCAAGTTCTTGATATTCTCCTTTTGATTTCTTGATCTCAGAGTTAAACCGAAGTGTCTCTTTGTCCTTCTTGAGGTTGTAGACAAGTGCTAGTGAGACAGGATCCAAGTGGATCTTCTTTCTCTATTTTGAATTGTGATCTCCATTCCAGGTATGGGGAGAAGAAATAGTATGAGTATGTAGGCTTGGGGGTAGCGTAAGACGAATGGATACCCATGACCCTTTCCTTGTTAACATGTTTATATGTTTATATGATTAATTGTTATTTGATGATTATCTGTTGTGATGATAATATTGGTATTAACGTTCTTACTATTAATTGATGCTGTCTGTTATGAATATGTTAATGTTGTGATGCCATGATTATGATGAGTATGATGCTATTGACTGTTGTTGTGTTGTGCTCTTTATGAGGGTTGATTGTTGAGGATGTTAATGCCAATAATGATGTTAAGACGTTAAAATACGTTAACAATGATAATAATGATAATTAAGGGATGTTTTCCCAGTTGTTCATAAGACATGAATATAGTGTGAGAGGTAGGGTTATGTTCATACGACTTAGTTAAAGACCCTAGTATTGATTAGTGAGTGTTCTAGGAACATTAATAACGAAGCTATGATTAAAGGATTAATCCCATGATGATAAGACATGGATATTAATGAAGAACAGTTAAGATTAACGAAGTTAATGATTAACGAAGTTAATGATCAATGGAATAGTAAAAGCCAATAGGTTGAATCTGTGAACTGTCCCAAGGATTTGGGAAAAGGGTTTATGACTTTTTCTACCCAGATCAGTACGGCCACGCTCCAATGAGCACGATCGTGCTTAACAAGGAGCACGGGTTTGGAACCCAGAGCAGGGCATGCATTTGAGCACGCCCTTGCTCGGTAGGCAGCGCGGTCATGCTTGCCTGCAGGTCCAGTATGCCCGTGCTGAGAGGTAAGCACGCCCGTGCTCACCTGACCAGGACAGAGACCAGAATGTTGAAATAGGGGTTTTCACCCCAAACGCTTAAAAGACTTAATAAGATACCAACGAAACATGAAGACCAAAGATAAGTGATAAGATGTTGTACCTTGGTAGCCTAGTGTCCGCTCCAAGCGTTAAGATGTTGAACCTTGGTAGCCTAGTGTTCACTTCAAGTGATAAGATGTTGTACCTTGGTAGCCTAGTGTTCGCTCCAGGGGGGCTGATACTTTATGGTCAAGGTGTTGAGCTCTGGTGCTTAATGGTCAAAGTGTTGTTAATGCTTAAAAGACTTAACGATGAATGTTAAACGATAATCCTCGATAGCCTAGTGGTCGAGGTGTTGATGGTGTTAAAACTTGGGTAGTCTATGGACCCAAGCGGAGGTGGTGGTTGTGGTTGTGTGTTGTTTGCCATGCATTCACGCATCATAGATGTTGATTGGAGGTTGTGCAACGTAGGGGAGGCTGTCCGAGAGTAAGACGATCTGACCGTCCGCATAATTCGTTCGAAAGGGAATCAAGTATACACCGTGGTGGTGCATCCGAGAATAAGATGTGTCGGCTGTCCTAGGGGTCCGCCCATGGTTTGGTGGATTGCCCCGACGTTGGTGCTTATTGGCTAATATGGAAATATAACCCCAAAGTTGGCATCCTGGGTTAGTTTGGATCCAAGTGCATAGTAGAGGAGTGGAGCAGAACTGCATTGCATAGCATACACGTTATATGATGATGATTGTTATGATATTGTTGTTTGATATAACAATGTTGTGTGATGTATGCTCGTCTTGCTAACTGCTTCCTTGCCGTTATATTCATATACATGTTTCTTATCCTATCTCTATGTTTCTTGTTTGTGGCATGTATTGTTCATGCAGAGGTTGATGTGCAGACAGTTGAGGAGTGACTCTGTGGAGCCGCGACTCGTAGATAGGATTTCCCGTTTTCAGTAGTTGTTTAGTTGTTTCCAGTTGTATCCCAGTTATTTTATCGGATTGGTTATATCAACTCTGTAGTGTGACATCGGGGTTGGGTTCGTTTACGGTTTTGTTTTATGTTATGTTTTCTTTATAAACATGTTTTAGTTATTTCCGTGTTATGTTACAATGCTGTAGTCTCTGCCGGATTTTGATAATTATATATATTTGCATGTGTTCTCTCTCTTTTATATTTGTGTTCCGCTTTTGAATGCATGCGGGGTAGAGGGTGTCAAAAAACTTCCCCATCAGGACATTATTGAGTATGTTCAGTAAAGAGAGGCTTCATGTTTGCCGTCCCCAACACCCATTCCTCCCAAACACACCGATGAACTTTCATCAAACAAATCATGTGCAAATGATATAAATCAAGCATAAACAAAAATTAAGAGAGGGAGAATGGTTACCGGTGAGAAAGAGAGATGAAAAGAGGAGAATGGTTTCTATATATCATCTATTGCATAACCAATTGCAGGGAGGAACCGTGTTAGTGTAGTGTTATCCTTAAAAAAAATTAAAAAAATTTGAGAAGTAATGATGATTAACCAATTCAAATAATAAAATTAGAAACAAAGAAAAGAATTAAAAAATCATTAGAAACCCCTAAATCATGGTTTCATTTCCATGTCAGATGTACAATAGTTTTAACTCTTCAATTTTATTAAGTTATAGATGTAAATGCATAAAAAATAAAAATAAAAATCGAGTTTGTTTAGAAACTTGCCTTCTCTTCTTGGATGTATAAATTGAATACCCTCATTCCTTTGGGTCCATTTGTGTTAATGTTCTCCACAAAATGAAGATCGACATCATAGTTTCTAGGTGGAAGATTAGCAAACTTATAAAAAAAAAACTTCATAACTGAGCTGATTGGTAGATAAATAGGTAATCTCCACACTCTACTCTGCACATCGGTACACAAAACATTCCCATCATCAAGAATGGTGTCACCCAGGAAAGTTATTCCACCATCTGCTTCATTAAAAGCACCCTTTCCAGCATTTACAAACATGAAATACTCCCCGTATACTTCAAAAGACATGATAGTAGAAGTGATCATCACTTGGTCCTCCAAATCACTGCACCATTCTAAAACTTAAATTCTTGCTTATTTCTTGGAACATAATGCTTTGCTTATCAGAGAACTCACTGAAAGTTCAAAGAGCTGATCTAAAATACCCCCTATGTCAGAATAGTGTTACATTTCGAAACTAATTATAGTTACTCGTTAGTTAAGCCTTTCCCAAAATTCTAAAACCCTAATCAATCCCAATCCCACCCCCACTTACATTTGCAGAACAACATTAGTGGCAAAAGGAGAAAACATGTTCTACTCTGTGAAATAAAATTAACCTGATTTCTTTTAACAATATTATACATAATATTATGTGCAGAGTGAACTAAAAGTAAATCATAGAGGGTTCAAAGAAAATAAAGGGAAAGTTCTGCCAATATTTCTTTTCTTGGATAACAAAGTTGATCTAATTTGAATGAGATCTACTTTATAAAGAGGTTTTGGACAGCCTCATAATGCACCCCATTTTCCAAAACTTTAAAAAACGTCTAGTGTTTTCCCTGTTTTATTTTTACCTGTTTTTGTTATTTTCTCTTATTTAGAAAGAAAATAAGAAGATCATCAAATAGGGCTAATGAGATAAAGTCATCGAAACAACCTTTTTCTCTTCTTTACATTTTATTTGTTTCAAAGCCTCTGAGATCCGGGACAATTGAGTCCCACCACCAGGATAAGATTAGCTGCTGTGTGCAGTTTATTATCCAATTATTGACAAACAACTCAAATTATCTTTATACTTGTTGGAGTCCCACATTGGATAGTGATATGGCCTGAAGAATGTTTATAAGTAAGGGGCAACCCTTATTCTATAAGCTATCTTTTGAGGTTGAGTTAGGCCCTAACCTAAATTCTAAGAATATTTTATTATACGGAAATTATTTTCAATGGCTAAGATATGAAGGATAATCCATCAAAGAATGCAATACAAAGCCATTTATAACAACATTGCTGTTATCTCGCAACCATAAGATTTGTCCTTATATTTCACAGTTTGCATCAATGGAACAAATTGTAGGGAGAACTCCACTATAACACATAATGAAACATTATTTGACATGATAAAAAAAATTCCAAAATCCATAACCATTCAAGGCACCCCATTGTAGATCAAATCATCAAATTTTAAAAGAAAGAAAGAGATACAGTTTAAACAACTTCCTTTTTCAATAAACAAAAGTTTAGGGGAAGATAAATTGTCCCATCCAAAGTCCAGGAATCGAATCCAAGACCTTTTTAGTGTTACCCTTTATTAAGATTCTATTTCATCTTAAGTTTGAACACAGTTTTTTGTTTCTTTTGGTGGAAAGGACATATACAAACTAATAGAGGATTATGTAAAAACTCAACAGGCTGCAGCCATCCCAATGCAACCAGTTTTATAATTTGTGCATCAGAACAACACAACTCATGCAATTATAAGCATAAATCTCTAATAAACTCATTATTAAGTTCATGGGTAAAGGCCGTCAAGGTACATACACATACTTTACCACTTGATTTTATTCAAAACAGAAAAAGTTAGTAGTCATCCTGTGAAAATATGCAATCATAAGGAACAGCATAAGCCTAAGTGCTAAGCTTAAAGGAAGAGGAAAGGAAAAGTATAATTTCAATAGTCCAAGTAGTTCAATGATAGGGTGCGATCCGGCAAGTGTACCGGATTCGTCGCCAAGTAATAAAAAGATATCGATCCCACAGAGACCATGATCTCAAATCGCAACTAATTATCAAATTGATTAAACTGGACTATAAAAAAGGATTTTGAAAAGGTTTTTGATTTTTGAAATAAGAGATAACTTAGAAAATCAGATAAGGAATGCAATCAAGTAAAACAGATAGTAAATCAATATGTGGTTTTTCAGATCTAAAGGGATTCCTAGGAATTGGGTTACCAACAAGATTGTTTATGTTACTAAATTGATTACCCCTTGTTAATTATCAAAATTGCTTTGAAGGTGAATTTATCCTAAATAAGTTAATGCTCCCTCTCGGGTTACAAAAACCGTGCCCAATTAAACCAACCCCTACTCTCGTGGTAGTCGAATTTAGATTGAACCCTTTAAGTTTTGTGACAATTCGTTAATCCTCAAAGGACCGCTTCTAACTCTCGTGATTTAAGTCCTAAGTCTGATTCTATAGATCCGATACCTAAGTTCATCGCTAGGTTCATCCTTAGAATATCTACGACACGCAAATAAGTGGCCACCGAATTTACGAGTAATTAAAACAATAGAAATCAGATCTAAAGAAAAATCGAATTAACAAGAAATCGAAATCAATTCATAACATGAAAACAGATCTTGGGCATAGCCCCAATCCCTAGAAATAAAGCTACTACTTAAGCATTGCCATGGTGATGACAAGCTTGATTAACAACAACATAAAATAAAGCCTAAGAGAAGAGAGGAAGAAGAAGAAGAGAGATCCTAAAAATTTGCCTAAGTGTAGCAGCCCAAAAGTCCTCCTCCATCTCTGCCTAGATGCCATATTTATAGATTAGGGAAGTTTGAATCCCAATCAAACACAAATTCAGATCAAATCAGTTTCTTCAGATCCAAATATTGCGCGTCACGGCCGTGATGGCCATCACGGCCAGCCGTGACGGATTCTGCCTTGGACGTTGCTTCACTGATTGGTCTGTCACGGCCGTGACCACCATCACGGCTAGGCCGTGGTCAGTTCTACTTGTGAAGGTCTGGTTCAGCTGACATGTCACGGCCGTGATGGGTGTCACGGCTAGGCCGTGATCAGTTCTGACTTTAGCCTTCTTTCTTTTCAGTTTTGCTCGATCATGGCCGTGATGGCTGTCACGGCTAGGCCTTGATGGGCTCTGTTTGGCTCATTTTATTCACTTTTCAAGCCCCATCTTCATGGAAGCTCCATCATGGCTAATCTTGAGCATTTTAATCCTTAATTCCTGCAAAACAACACCACAAAACCGCCTTACCCGTTCCAAAGTAAAAACTAACAAAAATCAAATTAAATATGTATAAGCTATATAAAAATGCATGCAAAATATCAATGAAATATGAGGTAAAATCACACTCATCATTCAACTACATGGAAACTTGGAGTTTACATATTTAATGGACCTTTGGACCCCGTCAAACTATTTTTTTTTTTTACTTTTACTGCCAATGAGCACCAGAATCGAAAAGCCCAAACATTTTTTAAGTATCCCATATGGTGCAATAATTAAGGCTGAAAAGAGATGTATAATTATAATTGTTGGCAAGCTACACAGACATGTACTAAATGGTAGGTTCAAAAAGATTTTATCTTAAGATCCTTTCTCAAATAAACTCTTCTTATGCAAAGAAAACTACTACCTACATAAACATAGTAAGAAAAACTACTCCCAAAAAAGAACCTAAAAACTCTTCCCCCAAATGTAGGATCCTAGTGAAACCTCCCATTTGTGAGCTTTTTTCCTTTTTGTAAGACTCAATGACTTGAGTTTGTAAGACTCAATGACTTAGAGATCTTGATATATGACAAATACAATTTAATGTGTGTGCAAGTGTTTTAGTGTCAAATTGCAAAGACAAGTATCAAGCAGTGATCAACAAATTCATTAAGCAAATTCAAGGAAAATATTCAAGGAAGAACTTGAAGGAATCAAGGAGCTTCACGTAGAAATCAAAAGAGCAAAGGCAAAGATCAAAGGATCATCAAGACCAAGCTTAAAGGAGAATTTTAGATTTAAGTCTTAGATGATTTGTAAGAGAAAGAAATATCTTAGTCACAAGATAGCTCAACTAAAAATATGCATGAAGAAAATCAATTTTCATAACCTACATTAAAAGGAATAAGTTTTTTTAATGAAAATGATTTTTGGAAATAAGAAAATTATTTGTCAGGTACAGCCATGCAATAAATGGATGTATGTCTGTTACTGTAACTGACAAATGAATTTAAGGTTCTTGATTCATTACATAGATGTACTGAATGGGTGTATTGATGGATTAACCAAGTTCAAGATTTTGAGAAACTATCAGAACTATCAGTATGAAATTGGTTAATATAGCCCTGTACTCAACCCCTGTTCAAGAACCAGAATCAAGAAAACAGATTATGTTATCTGACCCAAATCTGTTTTGATTGATCCCAACAGCTATAACTTGTTTTCTATATAAAGTGGGATCAAAGGAACACTTTTAACATATCAAACATATCAGAATTACACGAAATCAATTTGAGAGATCAATTGTGAAAATCATTCATCATCTTGCTCGAGCTTATTGTGAAAAAGAGTGTATCAATTCTCATAAGTGCTTCAATTTGTATATCTGACTATTGAGAGTTTAGGAATCAATCTTTTCATTCTATTTGATTGTAAAGTGAGACACTACTAGAAAATTGTTATTTTCGGACGGATTCACGGACGGATTTTAGACGAAATTTGGACACTTTTCCCACGGATTTTGGACGGACAATTAATTTCAGACGGATTTCAGACGAAACATCCCCCGTCCGAAAAAGCCCCGTTGCAAATTGAAAATTTTGTCCGAAATTCCGTCCGAAATTAGTTCCAGACAGATTTCGGACAGCTTTCAGACAAACACAAAAAATCTGAATTTTGGTTATATTGGCTTAATTTCAGACGAATTTCAGATGGATTCAATATTGCTATTCATGCAAATTCTGGACGGATTTCAGACGCATGTTATGATATTATTTTGGACAGATTTCCCACGGATTAGATAATCATATTTAAATAATATTTTTGATAAACAAATCATGTTTGTTAATAAAAAAGGGGCCAAACTTAAATAATTATGCATACCAAATTAGGTACCTGGACTTGGAATCTAATATAATATAATAAAAAATAATTATTATTAAGATACCACTCTAGACAAGTATCAAGCTTCAAATAAACAAAAACACAGTGAAATACAAGAATGATATATTAAGATTCAAAGCATTAAAATATCATTACAAACATCAAAGACATAAATTTATTCCTCATTGTTACTTTGATCACTAAACTCTTCATCTTCATCTAGCACATCATCCATCATCTCCTCCTCGTCAACATATCATCGTCGTTGTCATCTAATCGTCGTCATCATAGATTAATTCGTGGCCACCATCATAAACGAGAAGGATGTTACTATAATCAAATAAAAGATAGCGAGTCCTTCCGAGAAAGCATTCATCACACTGTAACAAGATAATAGACATTATAACTAATTTAAATAACAAGATAGAAAATATGGATATTCAAACCATTTGGCTTGTACTCACATAATGGACACTATCACATTAAGACACTTCTACTTTAAAACTGTTGGGAATTTGCGTATAAAACAAAAAGAAACGCAGCGGAAAAATTCCCATCGAAGGATCCTTGCGAATGGTCATGATTCATGATTAGAAGGTTTACCTCTTGAAGCGATGGCTGTTGATCAGAATTCGTCTATCACGAACACCGCACGAATGATGTCTCTAAGGTATCCACACGAGCAGATTCCGTGAACGTCCAACGTCACGAACCTGAAGTGTCTCCGTCTCACAGTGCTAGCTTCAAAACCGAGACTTGCTGTTCACACTTACTCTCTATGTGCGGCTAGGTTGAAAACCGTGAGTGCACAAAAGCTTAAGTGGTCTACTTATAGTAGCACCTCCTTAAGTGAGTTAGTGAGCAACGTTTGACCTAAGCCCCATGTGTTGGGAATTTGCGTATAAAACAAAAGAAACGCAGCGGAAAAATTCCCATCGAAGGATCCTTGCGAATGGTCATGATTCATGATTAGAAGGTTTACCTCTTGAAGCGATGGCTGTTGACCAGAATTCGTCTATCACGAACACCGCACGACCGATGTCTCTAAGGTATCCACACGAGCAGATTCCGTGAACGTCCAACGTCACGAACCCAAAGCGTCTCTGTCTCACAGTGCTAGCTTCAAAACTGAGACTTGCTGTTCACACTTACTCTCTATGTGCGGCTAGGTTGAAAACCGTGAGTGCACAAAAGCTTAAGTGGTCTACTTATAGTAGCACCTCCTTAAGTGAGTTAGCGAGCAACGTTTGACCTAAGCCCCATGTACTATGTGCTAGGCCCAATAGAAAAGTCCAACTCTCCTTTTAATACTTCTTTTAATCCGCTCTTGTGTGTGTGACCCTATAGGTTCCCAAAATGTTAGTAGTAATATTAAATCCCATTTAATATTACAAATAGTGAGCGGTATCTAGCAATACATCACTGCTACCTAAGTAGTGAGAAAGTCGGTGATTTGACGAAACCTTTCTGTGACAAATATTCATGTGCATTATTATCCCTTTGTCCATATATCTATATCGAACACAAGGCATAGAATGTGTCACCCTTGTATGGTTCAATATTATGTTCCCTGATACCCGAGTAGACTTAACAACAAATGAGGTCAATATCTCATATTGACTCATTTTAGCACGGCCATGTATTTTACAGTCTCACTCTATCAGGGGGCCCACAGATATTACTCCTGTTATGTATGAGGGACAAATTCCATCTAGGTCACTCACATCCCTCTGCACGGCTCGTGGTATGCCCAATGACCGTCTTTATAATCATCCTATTATAGATGACGTTTGACGATATTAAAGCACACGACTCCTCATGTAGGGATCGTAGTGATTTCAGGTCGAAGGATTGCATACACCATTGTCACTATGAGAACTATTTATGACACTCACATAACGCTCCATGTAGTGTTCTCATGGTGGGTCAATCCAGTACATCATTACTCTAATGTGTACCTATGTGGCGACTCGATATCTCATATCCATGACCCGTGAGATATGGCCATCAGTCTGCACACATAATAGTCTCAATGCATTATTGTTGTCCTTATTAATAAAATACTTGACTACGGATATTTAAGAATAGGATTTCATTGTTCAATAGTGTCTCACGATCAAGTCATATACTTGATATTCTATTAAACTAAAATTTCTATTCTAAGGACTTTATTATGTTTAAACAAGTAACACAATAAACTGGAATGCCTCATATCATATATATATATAATAGCAAGATACAAATGTAAGTCTAAAGAAATACACTGGCCTCTAGGGCTTACACCAACAATCTCCCACTAGCACTAGAGCCAATCAGGCATAAATCTAATGCCCATCGATCTAGTGTGACCTTCATGCTTCTGTTGAGCAAGAGGTTTCGTAAGTGGGTCAGCAACGTTTTCAAGCGTTGGTACTCTGCATATTTTCACATCTCCTCTATCGATAATCTCTCGAATGAGATGGAAGCGCCCTAAGTATATGTTTGGATCACTGATGAGATCTAGGTTCCTTAGCTTGTGCAATGGCCCCATTGTTATCACAATAGAGATCAATGGGGTCCACAATACTAGGAACTGTACCAAGCTCAGTAATGAACTTCCTGATCCAAACAGCCTCCTTTGCTGCATTGGAGGCGGCAATATACTCAGCCTCTGTAGTAGAATCTGCAACTGTCCCCTGCTTTGAACTCTTCCAGCTCACAGCCCCGCCATTCAGGCAGAACACATAACCAGATTGCGATCTGGAATCATCCTTATCGGTCTGGAAGCTAGCATCGGTGTAACCTATTACAACAAGCTCTTCCTCGCCTCCATATACCAAGAACGAATCCTTAGTTCTTCTCAAGTACTTAAGGATGTTCTTGATAGCGACGACTGACTTTTCACCGGATCGATCGGGTACCTGCTCGATATGCTTAAAGCATACGATACATCTGGTCGAGTACATAACATGGCATACATGATAGATCCAATTGCTGATGCATATGGAATCTTACTCATGCGATCCCTTTCTTCTTGAGTGGAAGGGGATTGTGCCTTTGATAGGCATATACCATGTGACATAGGCAAGAGTCCTTTCTTGGATTCATGCATGTTAAAGCGTCTCAACACTTTGTCTATGTATGTACTCTGACTTAGGCCAAGCAATTTCAGTGATCTATCCCTATAGATCCTGATTCCCAATACATAGGTAGCTTCACCCAAATCTTTCATAGAGAAGCAATTCCCTAACCATGTCTTTACATTTTGTAGTGTAGGGATGTCATTTCCATTGAGTAATATGTCATCTACATATAACACCAGAAAAACAACAATGCTTCCACTAACCTTCTTGTAGACACAAGGTTCATCTTCATTTTTGATGAATCCGTACTGTCTTACAGCATCATCAAAACGAAGGTTCCAACTTCTGGAAGCTTGCTTCAATCCATAGATTGATCGCTGCAATTTACATACCTTTCCGGCATCCTCTGAAATGTCAAAGCCTTCAGGTTGTGTCATGTACACATCCTCAAGAAGCTTTCCATTAAGGAAGGAAGTTTTGACATCCATCTGCCATATCTCATAATCATGGTATGCAGCGATAGCAAGTAAGATCCGGACGGATTTAAGCATCGCAACAGGTGAAAAGGTCTCATCATAGTCGACACCATGAATTTGCTTGAAACCCTTGGCCACCAATCGTGCCTTAAAGGTATGTACTTTATCATCCATGTCAGTTTTCTTTTTGAAAACCCACTTGCACCCTATAGGTTTTACCCCTTCAGGTGGCTCTACCAAGGTCCATACCTGGTTGGTGTACATGGAATCCATCTCAGATTTCATGGCCTCAAGCCACTTCTCAGATTCTGGGCAAGTGATGGCCTCCTGGTAAGTCACAGGCTCATCTTGATCCACGAGCAATACATCACCTTGTGGAGTCATGAGAAATCCATATCTCTCAGGCTGGTGACGTATCCTATTAGACCTACGTTGGTCTTGTGCTACTGGAGCATGTTGTTCCTCCACAACATTTTGTGAAGGTTGCTCCTGTTCCACCAATGGTAGGTCACTACTCTGTGATTCTTGAATTTCTTCAAGTTCTATCTTCCTCCCACTGGTTCCTATGGAGATAAACTCCTTTTCTAAGAATACACCAGTCCGTGCGACAAACACTTTGCCTTCGGAAGGATTATAGAAATAATATCCCTTGGTTTCTTTGGGATACCCCACAAAGAAGCATTTATCAGATTTGGGATCAAGCTTATTAGAAACTTGACGTTTTACATATGCTTTACAACCCCAAATCTTCATAAAAGACATGCTGGGCCGTCTACCAGTCCATATCTCATATGGTGTCTTTTCTACCGTTTTGGATGGAACACGGTTAAGTGTAAAAGCTGCTGTTAATAGAGCATGTCCCCAGAAAGAGTTTGGAAGGTTTGCATGACTCATCATAGACCGAACCATGTCCAACAAGGTTCGATTTCTCCTCTCAGAAACACCATTCCATTATGGTGTTCCAGGTGGAGTGAGTTGAGATAAAATTCCATACTCTCTCAGATGATCATCAAACTCTAGGCTCAAATATTCACCACCTCGATCTGATCGAAGAGTTTTAATATTCTTACCAAGTTGGTTTTGTACCTCATTTTTGAATTCCTTGAACTTTTCAAAGGATTCCGATTTATGTTTCATAAGATACACAAATCCATACCTACTGAAATCATCAGTAAATGTGATGAAGTACTGAAAACCACCTCTAGCTAATGTGTTTAGGGGTCCGCATACATCGCTATGTATAAGACCCAAAAGATCGTTGGCTCTTTCACCTTTGCTGGTGAATGGAGCTTTAGTCATCTTTCCCAATAAACAAGACTCACATATCTCATATGATTCATAATCAAATGAGTCCAAGAGTCCATCTTTATGGAGCTTCGAAATGCACTTCTCATTTATATGGCCTAAACGACAATGCCAAAGATAAGACGGGTTCAACTCATTTGGTTTGAACCTCTTAGTATTTATGTTATAGATGGGCATTTCAAGATCAAGGACATAAAGTCCATTACTCATGTGTGCACTAGCATAGAAAATATCATCCAAATAAATAGAACAACTTTTGTTCTTTATTATAAAAGAAAAACCAATCTTGTCCAAACAAGAAACGGAAATGATATTCATGCTAATTGCAGGCACAAAATAACAGTTCTCTAACTGAATAGTAAGCCCAGTGGGCAAAGTCAATACATAAGTCCCTACAGCTAAAGCAGCAACCTTTGCTCCATTTCCGACTCGTAGATCGACTTCGCCCTTTGTCAATGGTCTACTCCTGTTTAGATCCTGCACATTTGTACAAATGTGAGAACCACATCCAGTATCTAATACCCATGATGCAGAAGTAGATAAATTGACTTCTATAACAAACATACCTGAAGCGGAAGTCTCACTTCCCTTCTTCTTCTTGATTTCTTCCAGGTATTTTGGGCAGTTCCTCTTCCAATGTCCGGTCCGACCACAGTGGAAGCAATTGCCTTCCTTAGCCACACCACCCACAGGCTTCAAGCCAGAAGTACTGGGCTTGGTCTTGTTGATGGCCTTGGCCTTGCCCTTGCCCTTTTGTTTGTTCTTGGGCTGCTTCTTGCTATTTCCAGCCTGGACCATCAAAATGGCCTTCCCCTTTCCTTTGTTAATATTTTGTTCAGCAGTTCTCAACATGATCAACAATTCTGGCAAAGGTTTGTCGAGATCATTCATATTAAAGTTCATGACAAACTGACTATAGCTCTCAGGCAACGATTGCAGAACTAAGTCGGTGGCCAACTCTTGGCCTAAAGGAAATCCCAGTCTCTCGAGATTCTCAATGTACCCGATCATCCGGAGTACATGAGGACTCACAGGGCTTCCTTCTGCCAATTTACACTGGAAAAGGGCTCTGGAAATTTCGAACCGCTCATGCCTTGCTTGCACTTGGTAGAGCAGCTTGAGGTGCACGATCATATCGTACGCCTCCATGGTCTCATGTTGCTTTTGCAGCTCAGAGGTCATGGTAGCAAGCATAAGACAGCCGACGTCTAAGGCGTCATCCTGATGCTTCTTATAAGCATCCCTGTCAGCCCTAGAAGCACTTGAAGCCGGTGGCTCCTCAGGAATAGGCTCCTCAAGAACATACAGCTTTTTCTCATGTTTGAGGACAATCCTCAAGTTTCTGTACCAATCCAGAAAATTTGTTCCGGATAATTTATCCTTCTCAAGGACGGATCGTAATGATAGGTTACTTGATGTGTTTGATGCCATGGTAATCTACAGAGATAAATATGCAAAATATAAGTATCATGCCATGAAGTTATTTAATAAGGTCTTTAATTAAATACGCCTCCCACTATTTTACTCAAAACAATGACCCTCATCATTGATTCGGAAAATCCCGTTGGAAGATTTTCTAGTGGGCCAAGATCCATATTTCACCTAGCTTTAAGTCAGCTTTGGCTGATCACTTAAAATTCGGTTATTTAGGTAGGAAACACTTTCCGATCGCATCTCATGCAACTCTTGGACAGTTGGGTGAATAACTCTTATTCAAATCCATCACATGGACTGAAGCCCAACTTATAAGCCTCTAAGCCTTTCAATCCTATTGAAGTTGGCTTAGTTAAGTCAGACCCAATGGATGGCAGTTGAACATTACATTTGTCCCATCGCGTCTTACTAGTATAGATAAAGGTACTCTGCTTTGGCGGACCCACACTTAATCGATCCTAGTCTTGACGAGTGCCATGCATTGGAAGACCTTTAAATGTGACTTAATATTTCCTTTTGAGGGATTTGATTAAATTTTGATCTCATCATTTGTTAAACTCTTTAACTTATTATTTACATATATGCATCTCATACATATATTAGTTAAACTCTTTTAACATACTATATACATACATGCATCTCATACATATATAAGGCAAATAAATGTGATATGGTTATGGCCCCTAACGCATTGATTCTCCCAAGCCAATGAGAGAATCTAAATTGAAACCTAGGAGCGTCCAAGCTTCTCCAAGCATGATCTCCCACAGGATAACGTCTTCTTGTCTCCATCATTACATTACATAAACAGAAACCTCATTTTACATATGAGGGGAGTGAGATGAGAAAAGAATATACATATGGAATATAAGAGAAAGGCACGGCACGCAGGCCGTATTTCAAAATATAAACCAAAAGATTAAAGGACTAAGGCCATAACCATTCACCATACATCACCAAATAAATAGTAACAACCAATAATAATACACAATTATTATTATTATTAAGTTTATTAATTAGATATTTCAAAATCTGAATTTTGAAAACATAACATATATATAACAAATCACATTTATTATAATTGATGTTACTATAAATCACATTTATTGTAATTGATGTTACTATTAGTTAAGTATTTCAAAATCTGAATTTTGAAATCATATCATATATATAACAAATCACATTTATTATAATTGATATCGTTATTAAATGGTGACATAAAAGATTTCAAAATTGAATTTCGAAATAACACGCTACGCAGAGGTAGCACGGGGGTGCCTCCCTTCCTTGGCGGCTAGGGCTTCAACCTTTCAACCCTAAAACTACAAGGCCCGTGAACACTTCACGTTGCAAGGAACGGCGGCTACGGTTTCAACCCTTGGAACCTCAGCCGCAACAACATGAACTCTTCATGTCTGAAACCCCTTAACGCCGCCAACAGAGAACTGAAACCAATCATGTTTAACATCAACATTTGACGCCATCGCAGAACATAATAAGGATTCATAACCAATGTACATATCGCATACATACACAAACATGCAATAGACGCATATATCATATACATACGAAAATTACAGAAACAAGGTTTCGCAAAACAGATGCAAACGATTTTCAAAAACAAGTTTCAGAAAAACGATTCACATTATAAACATGTTATCATACATAACAGGTAAACCACGTAACAGAATCATGGTTTCTCAAGTGGCTCTGATACCACTGTTGGGAATTTGCGTATAAAACAAAAGAAACATAGCGGAAAAATTCCCATCGAAGGATCCTTGCGAATGGTCATGATTCATGATTAGAAGGTTTACCTCTTGAAGCGATGGCTGTTGATCAGAATTTGTCTATCACGAACACCGCACGAACGATGTCTCTAAGGTATCCACACGAGCAGATTCCGTGAACGTCCAACGTCACGAACCCGAAGCGTCTCCGTCTCACAGTGCTAGCTTCAAAACCGAGACTTGCTGTTCACACTTACTATCTATGTGCGGCTAGGTTGAAAACCGTGAGTGCACAAAAGCTTAAGTTGTCTACTTATAGTAGCACCTCCTTAAGTGAGTTAGTGAGTAACGTTTGACCTAAGCCCCATGTACTATGTGCTAGGCCCAATAGAAAAGTCCAACTCTCCTTTTAATGCTTCTTTTAATCCGCTCTTATGTGTGTGACCCTATAGGTTCCCAAAACGTTAGTAGCAATATTAAATCCCATTTAATATTACAAACAGTGAGCGGTATCTAGCAATACATCACTGCTACCTAAGTAGTGAGAAAGTCAGTGATTTGACGAAACCTTTCTGTGACAAATATTCATGTGCATCATTATCCCTTTGTCCATATATCTATATCGAACACAAGGCATAGAATGTGTCACCCTTGTATGGTTCAATATTATGTTCCCTGATACCCGAGTAGACTTAACAACAAATGAGGTCAATATCTCATATTGACTCATTTCAGCACGGCCATGCATTTTACAGTCTCACTCTATCAGGGGGCCCACAGATATTACTCCTGTTATGTAGGAGGGACAAATTCCATCTAGTTCACTCACATCCCTCTGCATGGCTCGTGGTATGCCCAATAACCGTCTTTATAATCATCCTATTACAGATGATGTTTGACGATATTAAAGCACACGACTCCTCATGTAGGTATCGTAGTGATTTCAGGTCGAAGGATTGCATACACCATTGTCACTATGAGAACTACTTATGACACTCACATAACGCTCCATGTAGTGTTCTCATGGTGGGTCAATCCAGTACATCATTACTCTAATGTGTACCTATGTGGCGACTCGATATCTCATATCCATGACCCGTAAGATATGGCCATCAGTCTGCACACATAATAGTCTCAATGCATTATTATTGTCCTTATTAATAAAATACTTGACTACAGATATTTAAGAATAGGATTTCATTGTTCAATAGTGTCTCACGATCAAGTCATATACTTGATATTCTATTAAACTCAAATTTCTATTCTAAGGACTTTATTATGTTTAAACAAGTAACACAATAAACTGGAATGCCTCATATCATATATATAATAATAGCAAGATACAAATGTAAGTCTAAAGAAATACACTGGCCTCTAGGGCTTACACCAAAAAAAACATGCTCGCTAAATATGGTGTGAATAAATAGACCGTGGATAACCCTTGGTATAGGATTTCCAACACCGGAAAAATTAAAGTCATCTTCACATCTACTAATATGGTGTGATGTGGTTCACTCCCCCCTTACTTCTTGTTGACAAGGGAAGATCATTTCATTGGTGCTTCAACAATCAGCTTCCTTCTGAACGAAGCAACACAAAGCTAAACTCCAACTCGACGTTCCAGTTTCCTCTAAATAGTTCTTGTCAACTCCTGAAACATGTGAAACCTGCTTCCCCAAGCAAACACAAACACTTTAACATCCCAGAGAGGAAGTCCAAGCATTTTCAACAACCAGACAATTCAAACAACTAGCTACTCATCATCAAACACTCACTTTAAGTTGATTTAAATACTTAATTTCTCAAAACAGGGTCACATTCAACAGAAATCAGATTTGGGAAAAATAGTGCTCATCACCACAAATTGGGGAAAATGAGATTTTATCATAAGATTACAAAATCAGTTTGGTAAACATAAATTCACAGTCCCAATTGCATAACAACAAAGTTAATTTCACAATTACGAAACTAATATGAGTCTCGCCAACTCTTATCGAATCATAATCTAGTGCCTTAATGTGCCTTAATCTCTCATCCTAATCTCTGGTTAGATACTTACTTATTCTACCAGTCAATCATACAGTCACATATCAAATGTATTGCCAAACAAAGCGATTCAATTATCATCATGCTATAACACATTCTCACATATAGACATCAATTCAAACGAAACAAGCAGGTCAAAACATATGAACAAACCAATCAAACATAGCATGAAATCACATCAATTCATATAGACAATCACACCAATTCAAATAATTACCCACACCAAATAGAGAGGTTTTGAGGGATTCTATTGTCACCTCGAATCCTCTTGAAAAAGAGATGATATTGAAATCTAGCTCTTTTCTCGATGTCCTAGCTATGTCTTTGTTTCTTTTCCTAGTTATAGTCTCATCAATAACAACATTTGAATTAACTCCTCTCTTTCCTCCTTCTTGTACAGTTTCGACCAACATAAAGAAAAAAGGCATTGCATATTAATTCAACAAACAGTCCAATAATTAATGACATACCAATAACTACTTATTCTATAATTAAGGAAATTTGCAGATTAACCCTTAACAGATGCAAGAATTGAGATTTAGATGAAATCCGGGGTTAGGGTTTCAGAATGAGATTGGGAAAAAATGAAATTGAAAGGAAATTTAAGAAATTGACATGGGGGATTTGAAATTGACATATCCAATTTATAAGCAACACCATCAATTTGGACAACTAGATTCCAAATTAATAGTTAGGGTTTTAAATTGGGAATTTAGGGTTTGGGGGAAAATGGAAGGGAAGAAGAAACAGAAATTAACTTACCCAAGATAAAGAGGAGGGAACGTGGTGGTTGTTGAAGGTCTGGCGCGGCGGCGGTTGGCGGCACAACGACTCCGACGCGACAATGACACAGTGAAGAACTGAGCAGACAGAAACGTGTAGGGTGAGCTTTTCCTCTCCAGAAGCTTACACGACGGTCTGGGATCTTGTACAGCGCCAGAAACAAAGGTCCTGTGATGGCAGCGACGGTGGCACGTCTGAGGACGTGGTGGAGCTCCGTTTCATGTGGGAACCCACAACCAAAAGAAGAATAAGACTCAGACAAGAAAGGGAAGGTGAAACTGAACGAAAGTGGTGGAAAACCACCATGAGGCGACGACGAACTTGACTCACCGTGGCAGAGTGCGTTTCCGCGCAGCTGAGGAACGATCCAGGCACAACAGGGACGTGGGTTGGAGCTGGGCAGACAGGACGTGGTGGTTGAACGGCTCTGACGACGGTGCACGCGACGCGACGACACAGAGCGGCGGGTGGTGTGGCGGGTGGCGATTCCCGGTCAGAGAGAGAAGAAAGAAGTTTGGGTTGTAGAGGAAGAAGAAGATTGAGCAGTAGAAATAGGAAAGAAAAGAGTGGGGGTGCGTGAGAAAAGGAGGGGTGCGACTAGCAATTTAATAAAAATCAGTTTTTAATAAAATATGTTATCTTAAAACTAGGTTGTTTCATAAATAAATTTTATCCTTCATAAACCCCAAAATAATTATATTTTCTCATTAGAGTATCTCTTAGCCAAATAATATAATTTGAAACTAAATTATAAAATATCACTTTATAATTATCAAACACAAACAATTATCACTGTACAAAAAAAAAATTGAACAGTTTAATAATAATTATCCCGCTTCTAAAACTGGGATGTGACAAGGTCGACCGACGCGACTCCGACGAGGTGGCAGTGATGGCGGAGCTCCATTTCACGTGGTGGCAGCGGCCAAGCACGAACCAAACAGACCAGCACTTGCGAGGGACGGCGGAGCTCGATGCGTGGTCGTCTCCTCCAAACCAGCGTGGCTGGATGACGACCGACGACAAGATATTGGTGGCGCTCGCGGCGGCTGCGCGACACGGAGGAGAACAGACTGAACGCGCGTCGTTTTCTCGCTCCAAGCGGCCGAACGTGGCTGAACGACGACCAGACGACGGCCTACATGACGGTGGTGCGCGGCTGGGCGTGGTTGAGTGAAGGTGAATGAAGAGTTGAAGTGAAGAGGGAGAGAGATGAGTTGGATGAAGGAAGAAGAAGAAGAAAAAAACGAATGAAGAAGAAAAGGGGAGGGTCGTGCGCTTCTGATAAGGAAGGGAGAGGAACTTTTATTTTTCACTTACTTAAATGGTAGATATAAAATGAGTGATTGAGTTTAAATCTAAAAAAAATAATAATACTGGTCCTTGGATCTAAAAAAAGTGAGTGATAAATATATTATTTCAAAATTCAAAATAGAGTAAAGATTGATGGTTGAATTTATCAACCAAGAAAATAGGTGATCCAAAATAAATCTCCAGTTAACACTAAACTAATTTATTTTCAAATCTAAAATTAAATAGAGTAACATCTGAAAATAAATTCCTTTGAATCATATTCTTTAAAAATATTTTTATAAACAAAGAATAATAGTGACAATACTGTAACATTATTGTCTAGCAAGTGTGTATACACTGCAGTAACACAGTGTTAACGCACCCTAGTGTAAATATGTTTTAAATTAGTTTAAATATGTTTTATTTTATTTTTTCATAAATTTTGTTTACTTTTAAATTTATTAAGATCAAATATTTTAATCATATTTGTAAGATAAATTATTTAATCGTTTTCAATAAAAATATAAAAAATGATAAATCCGTGTGAAATCTGTCTCAAATTTTCGGACAGATTTCAGACGGATGGTTAAAAAGGCCCAAGATAAAAAAAATGAAACTGATCCGTGCGAAATCCGTCAAAAATATTTTGGCGCGTTATTGGCGCGAAAGTTTGGGACAAAGTAAAGACGGATTTGAGACGGAATCTCATTGAAAATTACATTCGTCTCAAATCCGTCTGAAATGTTCATAAAATTTCATACAGAAACATTTCCGTCCGAAAATTTCGTCTGAAAATCCAAGTTTTCTAGTAAATCTGTGTGAAATCTGTCTCAAATTTTTGGACAGATTTCAGACGGATGGTTAAAAAGACCCAAGATAAAAAAAAATATGGAACCAATCCGTGCGAAATCCATGGAAAATATTTCGGCGCGTTATTTGAGCGAAAGTTTGGGACAAAGTAGAGACGGATTTGAGATGGAATCTCATTGAAAATTACATTCGTCTCAAATCCGTCCGAAATGTTCATAAAATTTCATACGGAAACATTTCCGTCCGAAAATTCCATCTGAAAATCCAAGGTTTCTAGTAGTGAGAGGGAGTCTCTCTGTGTGATTAGGGTGAGGTATCCTTAAGGAAGAACATTGAGGTTCTTCACAATAGTGTGGTATCTTGAGGTTAATGAGTGCTCTGTGGTGTAAAAGTTTTTCAAGCTACCTGGCTAAAGCTTGTTGTGTTAGTGTGTGAAAACCCACAGGTGGAGTGGGGACTGGATGTAGGTCACAGTGGTGGTGACTGAACCAGGATAAATCTAGTTGTGTGGTATCTCTAAACTCAAACTCTATAATTTCTGTCTTGCGCATATAATTGTGATCTTGGTGTTCTAAGTTTTCAATTGATATCAGTTCTTGATCTGCATAATCAGTATTGAACCTTGAGTAAATTGTAATAATAACTGTGAATTCAATTCTATTCTTAAGGATCAATATTTGAATTGAATCTTGCATCATATATGATCAAATTCGAATAGCTGAATTTATGTTTCTTAATGACTGAAACTGAAACCTGCAAGTTTGTTCTTGATTGTTAATACTTGTATCTGAAACTTGCATAACTTGTTCTTAATCTTTAAAGGCTTAATCAGTTTCTGTATTTTGTTATTACTGAGTTTTGAACCTTAACCTATTTTGTGATCTATTATTACTGCAATCAATCTTGAGTTATTAATTGTTCAAAACCGAGTTTATTATAACTGTTCTTGATCACTGAAACTGATATATTGTAACTTCAGTTCTTGACTGACTAAGGCTTGTATCTAATATATGTACAACCCTGAACTGAACTTCTTTCTGTTTGATTCAATCACTAAAGTGACAAAAGCGCTCGTCCACACAAGTGACAGAAGCGCTTGTCCACTAAAGTGACGGAAGCACTGATTTATCTTTCTGAACTGATTCACCTCATCACCTTCTATTCGAGATTTCATAAAAAGCCATTCATTGTTTTTGTAAAAGATCCTAAGACAACTCTGATTTGAAAAGTGAAGTTTTTGAAAAGGAAGAATTTTTGAAAACTCAATTCAACCCCCCCTCTTGAGTCTTTGAAGCCAAAACAACACTTTTTACGCTGATAATCCTCTATATAGGATGTTATTGCTGCAATAATTCCTTTTGGATTTTTGCATCCATTAAATCAAATTTTTATTATGCAGAATTGTCATTGTGCCAAAATTCTAATGCTTCAAATATTTGCACAATTTTCTCTTTCGCAAGCAGAAGTCTTTTTGCCAATACTCAAGTGTGGAATAACCTATGCCCTCCATGTAATTTCTTATATTTCTATAGCATACACTTTAGAAGGTTGGTAATGTTTCAAATAATTTTTTGATTGCCTTAGGGAGGCCACTACAGACCATTTGGTAATTGTCATTGTTTTTGTTATTTTTGAAATGAGTGTATATAAAGAAAATAAAAAGTAAGTAAAAATACATATATGATGTCAAATAGATGTTTAGAGCTTGATGTTGATATAACATAACTCTATTTCTACATGCTAGACCCAACACCTCCTGTCCACTAAGGCTTTCTGGTTTTATTTCCTAATTCATACCTTTTGACCTCTTTGCTAAACTCATTTTGTCATTAGACTCATTACTTAATGACTTTCATATCTTATACACCTCTCATATAATCTCTAAGTAATAAACTCACTCCTCAACCTTCTTTCATGCAAAGTCTTTTATGTACTCAGAGCTTATCTAATATTATGAATAGAACCAGAAAGTTTATAAAATAAGAGAATTTATATAACTACTATAATGTGAATAATTATGAACATAAACCTGGGCTGTCAATCAGTGGAGCCTTCCACTTTCCTTTGTAGTTAGGTTTCTTAAATTTTTGCAGAGATATATCATGAAAACAAATCCACTTCCAAACACATTGACAAATATTACAATTCCCACAAACCTTTGCTTTCCATGGGCCCTTATTCTCAAGTTTGATAATGATAGGTGGTATCCACTCACTATCTTCCTCATCACCCCAATCTTTCGGCCACAGAAACAATTAGTCTTATAAGTAACTACAATAAAATGTGACATAAAGCAATGGGAAACAACAAGGCAATGAATACCTTCTTGGCATCAAGATCTGGGATCTCCTTTGGGATGTCATCGTAATTCGTAACCCAATAAATACAGGATATCACTACACACTACATAGTAGGTTTGCAAACTTCATGCAACATGAGAAGCTTTTTAAAAAAAGGTACATCTCCCGCTTTTTATCCTCGGGACAAGGAATATACTATGTCATCCCAATCTTCTGGCTGTAAGTATTATGATAATAAATTATGTATACCTAAAACTAATATGGCAATTAAACTAAAACAACAACCCAAAAGGTGGAAGCATACTTTTTTGTAGCCTCAGGATCATTGATTATCTTGAAGGGAGAATAATACTAACAGACATAATATACATTGTTGTTCAACATAGTAACTTAGTTTAACTTTGTCATTAGGATCCCCATTCCTTTGACCAGAAGTGTAGTTCCACTCCCCAACCAATTTCTCATCTTTCTTAGAATCAGATTTAACCCACTGATTTTCCTGTCCATCTTTAGAACTCATCCCAATACAAATAAGTAAATATGAGTCACAAAAACATAAATCACTAAATCAAGATAAAAGAAATACAAATGAACTATAAATACGGGCTAGGAGGCGCATGGATTTGTAAAAAAATAAAAATATTTAAAAAGAAACTATAAAATGCTTAAAGTAATTTGATCCAGAATGATCAAAGAATGATCAAAGACATAACATAAAAATGTAAAGAATGAGGGGCAAGTTGATAATTCAGGAAATTAAAAAAGGATACTTAAAATCCAGTAAATAAGAGATCCATCATCGTAATTCAATAATTCTAACCACGTGATCGAGATTAGAGAATATAGCATCACCGGATCGAGGATCAATCACTACGAAAAAACAACTGTTTAGCGACCGTAATATTCGGTCGCTAAACAGTGTAAATCGGTCGCTATTTAATTTAGTGACCGATTAAGGGTGGTGGCTGAATACCTGATCGCTAAGGTTTTAGCGACCGAATTAATATTTCGGTCGCTAATTGGCGACCGAATTTTCAGTCGCTAAATAATAATAAACGATCGCTATTAGGTTGGTCGCATTTTTTGGGTAACCATTTCTAGCGATTATCGGTAGCTAGTTCGGTCGCTAATTTTGGTTACTGTTAACCTATATTAGCGACGGATTTTCGGTCGCTATACCTCATCTGTAAATGTTAAATAAAGTTTAGCGACCAAATTATTGGTTTCTAATTCGGTCGCTAAACTGGTTATTATTATTATTTTTTTAATTTTAATTTTAATTTTTTAATTTTTTTTTTTTTTGATTTTCTTTAAACGTTAGAAAAATTACTAATAAAACACACCAAATAACTTATGAAATATACAATCATAAAAAATAATAAATATATATAAAAAGAATAATCCAAAATATCGTACAAGAATCGTTTAAAGTCAAAAATATGGGAAAAAAATCAGTCATGATGAGGGGGAGATGGAGGAGTCCAATCATCCTCAGTGTCCGTACCACCGACGCTCGCTAGCCGATCGCCCTCTCTGCAGATGAGCGACATCGTAGTTGGCGGCGGAACCGGGAGGAGCGGCAGCAGCGCTGCACAACCGCCGTCGAGCATCATCCGAGTAATCGAGTCTGGATCTCATTCGCTCCAACACACCCACCATGATGCACCGCCCTCGCTCGATGCTTTGCATCGCATCAGCTTGGTGTGCTCGAGTCAATCTGTGCAATCACGGTTCGCCATCTCGCCGCTCTCTCTCGCTCTTCTCCCGAAGCTCCGCATTCAGCCTGCGTGATGGTGTCCTCGCATTTGGTGGAACTGCTCCCGAGGGACGGTATCGGTGCGGGGAAGGAGCAAGGGCGTGCGGACGATGAAGCGATAAACTCGCCTCCCAGGTGTCCGAGGCCATACACGTGCCCCTTCTTGTTCCTGCCCCCGACGACCTCCAAATAAATGGCATTATCGTCGACGGAGACAGGAGAGCAAGGCCCATCACCAGTCAAAGCCTCATCTTGTGACTGTGAGGCACGTGATATGGCATCGTCCTTCTTTTCGTTGAAGCCCACCTACAAAGTATAGTTGAAGAGATTTAGTTAAAATTATATCTAATATTAACAAATCATTTATAATAAATTACAAGTAAACACTAAATTATTTTTTTGATTATAGCATAGTTACGGGCCTTGTCGTTGACCCATGTCCCCGACTTCAACTTCTTCGTCCTCTCCACCAACTCCATAGCAATGGGGGCTCATTGTTTCGTTGTTTTCGCACAGAAAAATATAATATTAAATTCATAAGAATAATTAAAAATGAAAACTAATTAATTAAATAGTATATTAAGTCAAAAGTTTAATGTATTACCAGCTCGTCGTAGTGGGCGGCGGCTGATTTAGACCCACCGGTCCAAGCACATGCGCCACCATCAGAAGCTCGATTACGTCGAGCTGTGGTCTAGATCTCCTGGAACTTCTCAGTAGACCAAGATCTTGGTCCACCTGCCTCCCGATCTCGGGATCCACCCACCTCCCCTTATTCGACCCTTCCTCGCCTTGTTCGTCGATTCTTCATGACCAAAGTGAGCCTTTATGCTCAAATATGTCCCCGACGAGAGCCTCTAAAGCTAAGCCCCACCTATACTCTTTTTCGCAACTTACGGTTGTTGTCGGAAATTCGTGTGTACATATATATAATGTAAATTTAATTTAAATAACTTAATAAATTGTTACCTTAAACTCTAGAAACAACTGATCCCTATGGCCCAGTGGGATGGCCTTCCATGTAGGCCATGAACCATCAAACTTGCGTCGCAGGATCTTCTATATCGAATCAGAAGGGCCCTTCGCAGGCAGAAAGCTGCAGCAAAATTAGAGCATTAATAAATGTTCTAAATAAATTTAAAAAACAAGTAAATAGAAATTAACGATACTTTATATATATTAAAAAAATTAAATTAGCATACTCCTTATCCCCCCTGGGGATAAGAAGAATCCTCCTGTCGGATGGACCACGACTCTCCTGTCCCGATGATGATGATGGTCCTGTCGTCGTATGTGTGGATGATGAGGGTGCAGCCTGTGTCCCGACCACATGAGGCTGGGTGGGGGGTGCAACTCCATCACCCTGAGGTGTCCCGTCCACAGAGGTGCTGGTAGGGTGGTCTCGATCTGAAAGGCTGTGGGTCGGCCGAGGAAGGGACTCTCGCAGCACGACCTCCACGACGACCCCTACCTCTAGAGGAATCTGCCATCCACGTAACTTTGCTTCCTTAATGTCAACACATCTACCCAGATTGGAAGCATACCCATCTGGTAACTTTAGTTCTTTAACCCACTTACAGACGGCCACTTTCTGTGCTTTGCTTAGTGTATAACTTGCCTTCGGTTTGATAAGTCTGCCAAGACCACCGTCCTGCAACTCAAGCTCCTTCCGATTACAAATGTCAGCCAGGTCCAATCGGGCTTTATTTGTATCCTTTGTCCTCCCCTTGATGTCCATCACAGTGTCAAACACATTCAAAAACACATTCCTCTCAGTATGCATGACATCAATGTTGTGACGGAGTAGCTGCGTCCTCCAATACGGCAACCTCCAAAATATACTTTGCTTTGTCCAATTATGGTTGACGCCATAATCAGGAATATGTTCTCCTTAGGTTTCATGGACGAGCGGTAAGTAATGTACTCTGTGCCATACATTAGGACCAGTCAAACGTGGTGGAGGCGGTGTTGTCTCCGCACAACGCTTCTTGAATGCATTCTTGTTCCGCCTATAAGGATGATCTTCTGGAAGGAATTGACGATGACAATCAAAATATGAGATCTTTCGACTGTTTTTAAGCGTGAATGCCTTCGATCGCTCCATACATATTGGGCATCCAAGCTTCCCCGCGGTCATCCAACCCGACATCATCCCATAAGCAGGAAAGTCATTGATCGTCCACATTAAAGCTGCTTTCATGATGAAATTCTGCCTCAAAGATACGTCATATGTCAACACACCATCATTACACAGCATTGTCAACTCATCTATCAGCGACTGCAAGTACACATCAATCTTACCTTTGGGATTAGACGGACCTGGAATTATGACTGTTAGGAATATAAACTCCCGCTTCATGCACATCCCCGGGGGAAAATTGTACGGAGTCAGGATAACCGGTCAACAAGAGTATGCTTTTCCAGACTGCCCAAAAGGATTAAATCCATCAGTAGATAACCCCAATCGGACATTGTGAGGGTCCTGTGAAAATGCCATATGAACCCTATCAAAATGCTTCCAAGCTTCTCCATCAAATGGATGACACAAGATATCTTGCTCCCTCTCATGCTCAATATGCCACCTCATGTGAGCTGCAGTGGCCATCGAAGAGTACAATCTTGTAAGTCTTGGCACGAGCAGAAAGTACCACATCTTTTTTAGCGACCTCTTCTTCTCAATGCCCATCCTAGTGGTTGTCTTATACCGATCCGCACCACAAAATCGACAACATGTTATGCTTTCCACTGAATCATCCTTATAGTACAACATGCATCAATTCGGGTAACAATCAATTTTCAAACACCCCAGACCCAAATTTTCCAGACTTCTTAGCATGATAAAAACTAGTAGGCATCTGATTGTCTTCTGGTAACGCCTTGGACACTGACCTGGTGAGGCGATTAAAACAGTCTTCTTGCATATTGTAGTCAGATTTGATACTCAACCATTCCATGCACATCGACAACTCCGTGTACTCCCGATATCCTTCCCACAATGGAGATCGTGCAGCACTCAGCATATCATAGAATCTTTGAGCTTCGGGATTCGGATTCTCCTCTATGTATTGGGAACCCATTCCACCATCTTCTCCCCCATCTTCTTCTAGTACAACACCAACCGATGGTCCAGCATGATCCATTATCATCTGCTCGTATGGATTTAATTCTTCCCTCCGGTCACCACTTCCATAGTACGAACCTTCAACCACAATCGGGTTTAAGTCAGGCAACGTCTCACCATGGTTACTCCACCAATAGTAATCAGGCATGAAGCCCTTCTCATAAAGATCGGCTACAACTACATCCACGCTTTTGAAAGATTGACACTTGCATCTTTTGCAAGGACACCTCAATTGATCACCGCCCAGTCGTATAAATCTCTCCTGGCTAACAACAAACTCTATAAACTCACCCACTCCAACTCTATACTCTTCCCTAAGACATTTATTCTGATCCAACCTACGATACATCCATTTCCGATTCTCCGGAATATCCATTGCTGGCAATTAAATAGCCTGACCAATCCTACAATAACACTTATATATTACGATGCATTCCAATAACTCCATCAATCTCGTTCTTATGACAAGGTATGAACCTATCCCATTCGAGAAGAAACCTTTGCCACACTCGGCTACTAATAGTTATTCCCATATTCAAATACCTTATACTTGACAAAATTTTGGCAGCATTTCCCATCGGTCTCCAAGTTACCCGACTCGAGCACGGTCAGAATCACCGCGATCAAGTATGCACCGGGAGAACAAAAGGAAATGCATCAAACCGAGATTTCAACAAGTATATAAGGCATTTGAACATTGAAATGACTATTGTACGAGTGTGAAAAAGGTTTTTTCCCAAACTGTCCCACTTGGACAATTCAAGATTCAATACAATGAGCATGCATACCTTGATAAGTTACGCATGCTCATTAATATTGAATCTCAAATAGGAAACTAAGGCTTTCGTAAATTAATTATTACCTCTAACAGAAAATAAAACCATTAACCTATAAATATTGCAACATTGTTGAGCTTATATAAATTGCAGCGTAAATCAATACAAACTTAGATTAAATATTGTAGCAAACATCCTATTGAGCTCCGCTCTCCACTAACAAGTAGCCGTTAATTGTCAAACACAAGCATAATTTCTAAATTATCAGCACACAACCAGCATCCCGCCTTTCAGACAGGATCACATCCTATTGAGCTCCGCTCTCCACTAACAAACAACACATATTGACAAACACATGCATAAACATTAAATTATCAGCATACAATCAGACAAAATCACATCCTATTGAGCTCCGCTCTCCACTAACAAACAAATCACTATTCTATATACACAGAATCCAGTACAACTATTTATAAGACTAGAAACACATAAATTAATGTAAAATAGAATCAACAATATACGGTTACAAATTTAGAACAACTTGCAACTTCCCTTCTTCCTTATACTCTCCTCCCCATCTCCTTTATTTCAGAAGAAGAGGAAACAAAGGGAGAAAAGTACTAAGGAACCTTTTCTCTCCCAAAACCTAACTCTTGGAAGATGAGGTAAGGGTTTAAATCTTAAATTACAAATTCCATTTGTTTGTGGTTTGTCATATTTGCATGTCTGAGAACTCAAAACAAAATGCAAAACACAAAATTTAAGCTTTAATCAGTGACAAAAACGTAACTAATAAACTAAACTAAAAAAAAAAAGAATGTTTACACCAAAAAAAACAAAAATAAATAAATCACAGGATATGGTCTCTGTGTGCATTAAGGAGACATACCATAGAGCTGTGTTATTTGCTAATCACAATCTCTTGCATCTCCCTTTATACTCTTTCATAGGGAAAATGGACCCTTTTCTCATTAACTTAAGGTGTAAAAGGAGATGTTGGAGATTGTGATGAATGAATAACATTAATGCATAACATGTGATACTTCCCCAACCCCCTTTAACCATTGTGGTTGAGGCTATAATTGATTGGAGTTTCTCTAATCTCTATTATGTTTGTGTGAAGCATTTTTTGTTTTCATCCAAAGCTTAGCTATATTCATGAGACCAGATAGCTAATAAATCTTTCTGCTGCTAGGTCCTATCAAGACCGTTGCTTGTCCTTTCAATTGCATCAACCTTTTTTTGATCAATCAGAATGTTGCAATGGAACGTCAGATTGTATTACTAATTCACATGATTCAGTAGCATACTTAGAACCATCTCCTGTGCAGGATGATATGAATACAAGGGTATATGAATGCTCCTAATCTTCATGCTAAGGTTTATGTGTGTGCTTATTTAACCCCTTTATCTAGCTAAGAATAGTAGAAAATATATTTATCCGACATTAATCTTTTGGGGGCATCGATAAATTTCGAAGTTTTCATTTAGCTATGCAAATAAGTGTTATACAACAACTAAACCAAAACTTGGTGCTACCCCAAGGTAACCAGATTTGTCATGCCACTCGAGTTTTTGTCTTTGGAACATTTTTGTAATAAAATTTGGATTAATTATAGTCTCTGTTTCTGATATTTCATTTTACAATCATGATTGGCCTCATTCTGCAATCTGTAGTTTCCATTCAGAGAGAAAAAGATGAACCCTCAGAAAATTTTTGGACCCTCTTAGACATACCACCAGACCAGAATTTTTGGACACACTCACAAAGCAACCAAAACAGTAATCATCATTGTTGCAAAAAGAATTTCAGAGACTGTGAAATAACAATAAAATGGAGAATGAAGGGCGCAGGGGGATACATAGAAGGAAGGAGGGGATACCTTTGCAGTGGTCCTTGCGGTTGTCCCTGTGGTGGCCGGAGCTCTACGGTGGTGGCACTGTTTCTGCGGAGGGAAAGACCAAAGATGAGAGGGAGGAAAAGGAAGAGAAGAAAGGAAGAGATGAGAGGTAAGAAGACTTACGTACTGTGATACGGTGGTGGCCGTACTGGTGCGGTGGTGGCGGTTGTGGAGACGGACGACGGACTGGCGCGGTGGTGGAGGTAGGGAGCAGAGCTGAGAGAGGAAAAATGAAGAAGTGAGGAAGGAAATGGGAGATTTCACGATTTAGGGATTTCAGTTTTAGCGACCGAAATAAATCGGTCGCTAAAATGGTTAGTTTGAATTTGAAGTTATAATTTTAGCGACCGATTTAAATTTCGGTCGCTAACACGCGCTATTTTATTTTTTTTACGCGCCATTTAGCGACCGAATTAATATCGGTCGCAAATATAAATAAAGTTTAGAGTATGAATTCATAAATTTAGCGACGGATTTCTAAATCGGTCGCTAATATAAATAAAGTTTGACCGTTGTATTTAATTCGGTCGCCATTTCGGTCACTAAAAATTCATAAATTTCTGACTTTTACTATCCTTTGTTTAGCGACCGACATAGCGACCGATATCTCTGCTACGCTCTATTTCGGTCGCAAACTCAACTCTAACCAGTGTTTCATGTAGATCCTACAATCGTCCGCTATTTAGGTCGCAAATAGCAACCAAAAAATTCGGTCACTATTTTCGGTCGCTAAATGACCTTTTTTTGTAGTGAATAGGAGCCATAGAAGAACCTTATTGAGCTGTGAAAATTTACACTCATTCCATGGCTTCCATGGCGAAAAGAGGAAAAGCTTCTGAAGAAGCTTCATACCAACCTTCCATGGCATCACCATCCCCTAGGAGTCCTCATCTTCCTCCTTCATATTGTACAGAAAGTCATCCCTTCATCTCCCTCTCTCTCCCCCATCTGCAAATCAACATCATCGCCTTCATCATCGCCGCCCAGTACCGCCGCCTCGCCATCTCCTCGACCCTCACCGCAACCCATTCACTTTCTTCTGCCTCCTTCATGAAAGAGAAGAGGAAGGGAGAGAAAGAGTGAACTTCCAAGTTGCTTGCAGGAAAAAAAAGGTAACAAAGGAAACACGTACCTCTGTGTTGCTGTGGGATCCGAATTCCCGGCCTTTTAGGCGTGCAAAGGCACCTGCCTTTAGTCATTATGAGCCGTTGGATCTATGATTCACTTTGATCTGTCCAATAGTTTAATTTATTAATTATTATTTTTATTAGATCTATTTTTCTTTCGTATTCTCTACAATCACAATATTCACAGTGGTATTCCATGTGTTTATCACATGTATCAATGGCTTCATCTTTTAATTCTTGTATTAATTTAGTTAATAAATCTTGATTTGTTAAGTCGAGCATACTTAATTAGTGTACAAATTTTTCTATATTTCGAGAATTCATTAGTACTTAGCTCTGATATAGCGTTTGGTACCACTCTATAAAAATATTTTTAAATTTATATTCAGAGTAGTATTTATACATAATTTGGGTAATTTTCGTGCATAATTTGAGTTACTAATAATCCATACCCATAGTTAATTATATCTTCATCTATTTCTATTAATTCTTTAATTATTTGTCTTCGTTCTTCTTTACAAAATGCTAACTGTACTCTTTGAGATACTTGTTTTAAATAAAGTTCATCTTGCCAGTGTTGGTGTTTTATTTTGTTAATTATTATTTGTTTACAATCTTTGGGCATTTTCATAGCTAATATACTTAATATTTCCCAATCCATTTTAATCATCTAATAAGTCCCAATCTTCATATATATCAGATAATGATAGTCTATCATATTCAAAAGCCAAACCTATTTCTTCCATGTAATTCCATTCTAGTTCTAATGAAATATGTGTTAAGTAATAATCTTCTTGTCTACATTGAGCCTTTATTTTTTCAATTATTAGTTGCTTACAATCAATAGGCAAATCCATTACTAAAACACTTATTATTTCTTTGTCGGTTTGATCATCAAATTCAGAATATATTTCCATTATTTTATTCGATATCTTCAAAAGATGGTGCTGTTATTTTAAAATAGCTAGATGATGTATGAGTTCTTGTTGATATCATTTTTTCTATTTTTTCTATTTTTTCCATTATTTGTTTTTTATGTTCTTCTCTTTTATTTCTTATATTAATAAGTTCTTTATCTTTTTCTATAATATATTTTTCTATTTGTTTTCGATTTTTATATTCTTTATCCTTTTTAAGATAATTATCATAGATATTCATGAATTCTTTTATATTCCTTTTATCTTGATTTATTTTGTTATAATAGTTTTCATAAATATTTCTTAATTTCTTTTCTTTATTCATATCCTATTTCTTAAATATTGTGCTAAATCTCTTACTTGGTTCGACAATTTATTTATATTTTCGTCTTCTTTATTATTTTCTGTTTCAGGAAAAGTAATTGGTTTAGGGATCTGTCTAAAACCTAGTGATTTTGGGTTTCTTATAGAAATTCCTAGTTCAATTAAATCATTTCTTTTAGGATAGTAGATTTTTCCTATTTCTTCAAAAAGTCTTGGTATATCTATTCTATCATTATTTCTGAAAGTAATACTATGATGAGAATTTGTTAGTGCATAATTAACACAATAAGTAATTGAGAAGATTTTGTCTCCTGGTCTCATCAAATTATTTCTTAAAAATATATGTTCCATAGTTAAAGACTGATCTAGTCTTTGAGTATCTAATGGTATTCCAATATTTGGATGTATTTCGAATTTTAACTTAACATAGGCTAAGTTTCCTTCGATTACTAATAAATATTTTGTCTTTTGGATCTGTTATTCTATCATCCTTTAATACTAATTCTATAGGTGAATTTATTCCTTCCTGGAAAGTTGCTTTAATTAAAACTTGTATAGCTCCTATATGAATATATATGATCTTCTTTCTATGTGTTTCTTTCTTTAAACTTATTTTTAGATCTATTAATTTATTTTTATTTAATAATTGTATGCAAGTATTTCCATTCGTTTCTGATATATCTATTGGGGTTTCATTAATGATCTTTCCATAATATATTATGTTTTCCTTCTGATTAAACCGTTTCATTATTCCTCCTAATTTCTTCATGTTTGCATCTTTAGCCAAGTTTAAGTCTTCTTTCTGTATTTTTTGAAATAGTTTTGGATATATTAGAATACTTCCTTCATAATTTCGATCTTCTTCAGTAATTTGTATATGTTCGACATCAGTGTTATCAATCTTTTCTCTTTCTATTTCAGACATGATTAATTTCTAGTAAAAACTGAATGAGATAGGTGATTAGTCATACCTGATTTGGTGTTCTTTGAAATTGTTTCTGGGTTCTTTGGTCCACCGCTGCTTCCATTTAATCAAGTTGAGATTTGATCACAACGAGTAGTTGAAAGTAATGAAAGTAGTGAAGTAAAGATACATGAAAGTAGCGTTTATTTATGATTCAGTAGTGAAGTACATAGAACTTGTTTGAATCCACTCTCAAGGATTCGATTAGCATAAAGCTAACACAACTCATCTCAAGGATGAGAGGGGGTTGAGAATTGAAATTCTAAATTTTTCAAGTTCTGCTTTGCCTCAGCATAAGAGGGCTTATTTATACACTCGAGAGGGCTAGGTAATTTACAAGAAAGTCCCTACATTATTACAATCTATCATACTTCTCAACAATTCATGCTGACGTCGGTGCTTACGTCATTCCTCTATTATTGCTTCATCTGAATCCTTATATTCTTGCCGACAGTCTTTTTGCTTTACGCATCTTTCACATGCGTGATTACCATTTTCCTTAATCATTGAGCACAGCAAGTCGAGGACAGCTGGCTGATAATTCATTGACAATCCTTGGAGTGTGTAGAAAGGTAGTTCAAAGTTTGTTATTAGCGCCAAGTCTCTTTCTCTAATCAATCTTCCACTAGTCTTGCTAAGAAAAGTATGTGGTCCTTTGTACATTGCTTTGATAAAGGAATCTTTCCCAATAATTTGACATTGAGTAAAAATACTCGCCAGTTGGTTAGATAGGATTGTGACAATCTTTTCTTCATCATAATCTTCTCCGGTCGGTTCGTCTCTCATGGAAAAGCTATTATTACTTACTCCGATGAAGATTAAATTCTTTTATGGTTGCTTAGTGGCAAAGTCTGGATAAGTCGAATAGAACTTCAAAAAGATAGTTCTGTCTTTGGCAACATTTTTCTTGTAATTTTGGATGGCTTCTTTCAGGCTATATGGGAACAATTTGATTTCTTCTAAGTCTTGGCTTAAAAAAAGGCATTCAATAAGTCTGAATTGGAACATATTAAATGCAAGAATCGATGATGCTCTGGGAGTAATTATGGCTTTAACACCAAAAATGTTTCGGTTAACCATATAAAAACAATTAATCTTTTCTTCTTCAGACCAGTTGGTCAATCTTTTCAAATTTTCATGAAATTTTTCTTTGGAAAATTGGACTTGTAGTTCATGATCTTTTCTTGAAGTAATTTGGTAGTCATCAATGGAGGAAGGAACTCTTCCGAGTATCCTTAATGAAGTCTTTTGGACTGGTGGATTTTTTATGGTTTCAGAAAAAGTTATTGGGCCAAGATAAACTTCTTTGCCCTTGTCATGCTCTTTTTGATAGTCTATCAAAGCTTTCTCAGCTTCTTCCTTGGTGCGAAATCCTTTGTGATGAACTCCGGAGAGTCCAATGCAGTGAGGGGCTGCTTTGTGCCATTCATCATAAATACCTGGGTGTGGTCCATTAAAAATGGCGTACCACTTGTCTTTTGTACTTTCCTGTATTTGTTGTTTTATATTCTTCATAGGATCTTCTTTGACAGATTCTCCTTTTGCTTGTAGTTGGAACTCCAATACTTCAATGTTGGCCTTGATCAAGTCTAGCTCCATTATTTTCTACTTTTCAAGCATTCTTTGATATTGAATCTGCTTCTATATATCTTCAGTTGTTTGTTGCTCCATTCTCTTGATAATATATCTGCAAGAACATTTTTATCTCCCTTAATGTGAGATATTGAGTAATTGTATTCGGCAAGTTTCATTTGCCATCTAATCAATCGTCCTTGTTTGTAAGTTCCTTTATGATTTAAGTTTTTAAAACCTGCAACATAAGTAGAATCGGTTCGGACAATAAAGTCCTTATCCAGTATATAAATCCGATGTTTTTCTAACATGCGGATCAATGCTAGTGTTTCCTTTTCCTGAGTAGGATAATTAATTTCACTGTCTGAAAAGGTTCCAGACATGTATCGACACAGTAATTCGTTTTTGTATCCAGGGGGTTTTGCTTTCATAACACCTCCCCAACAGTCATTTGAGGCATCGGTCTCAATAATTATTATATCGTCATCCGATGGATGATAAAGCTTAGGAAGATCCTGGCATAAGTCTTTCATTTTTATAATAAGTCTATCATCTTCATCAGTCCATGTCCAAGGGACATCTTTCTTCAGCTTTTGTTGGAGTATTCTTCTTTCCGCTGCAAGATTCCTGATGAAACCTTCATTTGAAATATATGTTAATAGTCCAAGAAATCTTTGTAAATCCTTTTTATCCTTTAATTTCGTTGGAAAGTTCTGAAGTTTTTCTAATACATGTCGTTGCATTATTATTTTTCCTTTTTCAATTTCTAATCCTAAATAATTAATTCTATTTTGAGCTAAAACATCTTTTTTCTTACTTAAAACTATTCCATGTTTAAGACATTTATTAAGAACTAATTCTATTTTTTCAAAATGATCATTTAATCCTTTATTAGAAAAGATTAATATATCATCAATATAAATAAGACAAAAGTCTTTGAATTCTTTGAGAATTGAATCTATCCTTCGTTGGAAGATTCCTGGTGATTGTTTTAATCCCATAGGGAGTACATTCCATTCGTACTGTCCTTGAGGACAACTAAATGCTGTTAAAGCTTTTGATTCTTCAGTTAATCTAATTTGATAAAATCCTGATTTACAATCAAAAGTACTAAACCAATCCATATTTCTAATTCTTTCAATAATTAAGTCTTTTCTTGGGAGAAAATAAGCATCTCCTTCCGTGGCATCATTAATTTGTTTGTAATTAATTACCATTCTTCTTTTACCTCTTTTGATTTCATTATGGTTTTCTACATAAAAAGCCGGTGTAGAGTGCTTGCTATTTGATGGTCTAATCAATCTTTTGACACATTTCTTCAATGTCTTTTGCAAATTCATCTCTATCTATTTTTGTATAAATCATTGGTTTACATTTTACTTCTTTCGTTGGGTCTTTTAATTTTAATTCAACTAATTCAGTATTTTTGTTAATTTTTGGGTCTAAAGGGTTTTCACTACATACTCTATCCAAAAGTTCTTCTATATAAGCTGGGATTATTCTATTTGGTTCTAGGTTTAGTAGTACATGGCGAATTTTTGTGCAATTTTTTGTGCAAATTAAACTAATAATCTCATCACGTTTCAACTGTTGAAACTTTGATGAATAAGTACATGCAGAAAAATGAATAATTGGAATTTTTATGATTTCACGTTTTTGTTTTTGATAAATATATTGTGTTTTGAGGGTAATATATTTCAGATGTTGGCAAAATGGTCCATATAAACGTAAGAAATTATTTCCAATAATCATATCTATTCCAGTTTCTTGTTTATATATCGTAGGTATTATAAATATTTTCTCTTGTATGATTAAAGTAATTCTTTTGGCTATCCAATACAGAGGATGTATCGATCCATCTGCAATTTGTATTTTTAGTGGTTTTCCCAATCTTTCCCATTTATCAAAAAGGGTTTCTGTTGCAAGGCAAAGACTTGCTCCAGTATCTATATATGCTTCTGATTCTTTATTACTTTCTTCCACAAGTATTTTTATATAAGTATTATTCAGATTCTCTTTCTTCTGAAGATAATTCATCTTCTGTATATTCATATATACTTATTTCTGAATCACTGAGTTCTTCTTCTAGGGGTTCAAGTTCATATATCTGGAAAACTTGTTTTATTAATTTTGATTTTTCTTTAAAATATTTTTCCTTCCTTTGAGGGCATTCATTGGCATAATGTCCTTCAACATTACTTATCCAACAAACACATTTCTTTTTTCCCTTCGGGCGGTATTTTCTTGGTGTTGATTTCTTTCTCCTAAAATATTTCTTTTTATTATTTTTATAATAATTCTTTTTTCTAGGATAAGTTTTTCGTAAGTTTGATTTTTTATATTTTCTTTTTCTTCTTATTGTTTTATCACAACCATATTTCCCTGGTTTTTCTATTTCTGGGATGTCACAACAAATGACAGCACTTCCTCTATTCAATTGTCTAATTGTTTCTCTATTCAAACATTGTTCTCTTAATTCTTGGTATAAGAGTTTTATAACTCCTCCTAAAGTATTTGAGGTTTCTTCGGGTCTTGCTTCCCAAAGTCTAGTAATTTTTGAATTTAATGGATATGGTAATTTGTCTATAAAGATATATTTATATATATTCTTTAGTTTCTTCATCCAATTGATAATAGTACTTTTGATATTCGCAGATGAAACTCTCAATCTGGCACATATCACATATCTGCATTCTATTTAAATGTGATTTAGTATTTTCAAGTAGAGTTTTATTTGTTTTTTCTTTATGTTCTATCATATTATATCCTAATAATTCTTGGTGAATTAGTGTCATTATTAATTTAACATAATCCGTACTATTATCTATCATTCTTCCATAGTTAATCCAGTCTTGGTCTTTAATTCCTATTAAGAATTTTTGTACAATTCCTGTTATTTTAAAGGTTACAAAATTCTTAGTTTCAACAAAGTTTAATTTACTAAATCTTTCATCAGTCAAGATTATTAATATTATTTCATTGGTCCATTTTAATAATACATTTTCTTTATTTCTTATACAATCAAGGTCTAGAATATTTCATGTATTATTATATCGAGGCCTAAATTCTTCTTGAATTTTTGTCCATTTGTTATTATTTTTCCTTGCGTATCCTTTATTATACATAGTCTCTTCTTTGTATCTATCCCAAGCTTCATCGGGTGTATATTTATATTCTTCCCATTTTCTCTTAGGGCTTTTTCCACTATATTCTCCTTTTTCCATTCTTATATGGTTTTCTTCAGATTCTGAAGATGAACTATAGTTTAAAATTATTTCTTCGTTTTCATCATTTTCTATATCTCTTTTATTAATTTTTTCAATTTTGTGCATTTGTTTATTTTCTTCTTCAATAATTTTAAGCTGCTCTAGTAATTGCTGTATTTCTTCTAAATCATTTGATTTTCTTAATATTTCCATATAGTCGTCTTTTATCCTCTCCATGAAGATACATGTGTAAATATTCTTGATGATTCTTGGCTTAGTTCTTGCTTAATTATTATTTTATTTAAATCTTTTGTTTTCAAAATTTCATCTAATTCCTTTTTTGTTATAGATCTATTATTTTCTTCATAATTTAAAAGGTTTTCTAGTTGTTCTAGAATAATTTTTATTCTAATCATATCTTCATTTTCGTCTATTTCTTTTCCTTTGTTTATATTATATAATGTTTCTCTAATATCTTTTATTTCATTCTGTCCTTTTTGTATTATATTGCAAGTGTAATTTGCAATTTTATCTGTATTTTCAAATAGTTGAATAATATTTCTGTTTATTTCTTTCATTAGTTTTTCTAATTCTTTAAATCCTGATTTTATTTCTTCGGATTGTCTCATTATCCTATGTATTTTTCTAATTCTTGTTTTAATTTTTTTATTCTTTTTCTAATCAATTCTTGTTGATAAATAACATTGTTATTTTGTTCTAGTTTTTCTAATATTTTTAAGTATTTTCTTAACTCGTAAATATTTTATTTTATTGTTAAAATTCTGTTTGTCATTAATTTGGTTCCTTAGATCAATCGAATGGTTAAGAATTAGTGAAAGTTAGATTACTTTTATTATTTAAAGTAAGAGGATTTTAATCCGTTGCTGGGAGATGTGATATGACCAATTGACCATGTCCTTTTTTCAAATAAAAAATATAAATAAAAGATAGGACAGAGGAAGCAGCATTTCACGTAAAAAAAAAACTAAGGGTATGTTTGCGAGTTTTAGAGAGAATAGAGTGGAATGGTTAATATAGAGTGGTTTAGAATGGAGTGGGGTAGAATAGTAAAAATATACCACTCTATTTTTTGGGAGTTTTAATAAGACATTCCACTCCATTGTTTGCAGGTCACAATGATAGGTAATGGAGTGTAGTGAATTATAAATTTTATTTTCAATACTACTTTTTTTTTTCCTTCTCATAATAATGTTTATCAATTTTCATAAATCAATAAGGAAACTTATCTACCGTAGGCTATATCCATTACCATGTGATCTTCCAAACTAAACCATTTTTCAATGCATTTTAGAATACACAAGCTATTCCTCAAATAACGTGGAAGAAGAAACGTGCAAAACGGAATCAGAAATTGCACAACATGACATGAATATGATAGAGTAGCATTTTTCATATTCTGCATTCATCTAAAAGAAAAGGAATGGTGTTAATAGGAATTTAAAATTCTTAACGGAAACAGATCCGACAGGATGATGGAAAAAATTGAAGAGTCGTCAGATAACCACCACAAGGAATCGAATTCAGCAAAATTGACAGGTTGAAAAGTTGACAAAAATTAGTATGTCAGACAGATAAAGCCGTCAAGAAAGGAAAATACATCAAATTTCCGACGAATATATCCAGCTGACTGACGGAGGAATAGAAGTAACAACCCAACTTTCGACAAAGTTGGTAATAAGAATTGTCAGACAAACAAAGTATAGAAATGGCTAAGTTTCCAGGGTTGACAGCATCAGCAAGATAAGTTGTCAAATAACCAAACTGTGGACGACAAGTGGACATAAAACCACTCGAAGGATTGAGCAGTTAGAGAAGTTTACTTGTCAGATAGTTTGAAACATAGCAAAACTGCCATACAGGTGTCAAATTTTAAGATAGGAAGTTTCTTTAGGCAGTTATTTTGTATGCTTATAAATACTATCAATCCCGATGTAATCAAGGAGGTTGTACTTGAAGCGATATCCTGCATATCTCGATCACACAGCAGATTAAAGGATTGGACTCAAGTATTTCCTCCACCTCTTTTCATTTCCAGTTCAATTTATAATACAGCACTGCTCATTTAATTTTACATGTTCGTCTTTACCTTCAGCATTGCCTTTCATGTTCTTCATTTAAGTTTGTTATTCAGTCCTTTATTCCTCCCCAGTTATTTTTCAAGCCTTTTACTCGCTTTCGTTTAATTTCCTGCACTTTAAAAGCTTTCTTCTGCCCTTCACTCATTTAAATACTTTTCGATAACTTGCTTCTTTCCTTTAATTTACTGCCATTTACCTTTACTTGTCATTTACAAGCTTTCAATTAATTTCTTGCAACTTACATGCTTTCCTTTAATTTTCTCGTTGTTTACTGCTTTTCTTTAAATTTCACGTTCTTTACTTTCCTCTAATTTCGCTGCAAGTCACATCAAATCCTTGTATTTCTGTAAAAGTAAGAAGCCATTCTTGTTTGAGCAGACATGCAAAATACTCATCCTTACGAGATTACCGCATAACTCGTCCGTCCCTACACTCGTCTGATCTTAAAATTATTTGTGACAAGAGGATTTTGGACACAAACCAAAAACCAGCTCCAACAAATTGGCACGCCCGGTGGGACGAGTTTAGAGTAACTCGTATAGTGTCAGAAATTTAACATACAACTTTATTTATATGCGTTTACGGAGCGGAAAGGTGGTTCAAACATCTATTTCCCAGAACTCTGTAAATATGATTAATACAAGTGATGCAGGCGTAGTAGACACTAATGCCGCTGTGTCAACAATAGATGCTATCGCACCAGTTGACAATATTCCTGCAAGTGGAACTAATGCAGAGGTAAATAGTACTAATGGTCTAGGAATAAGAAGAGGCGTTTCTTACGCCCAAGTAGTTAATAGATTTGACGAAATTGGTCAAGGAACACTTCCGTCACCAACTTCACCTGTCTTACAACAAATAAATACATCAACTACTGGATTGTCATCAAGAAGTGTTGTGAGTTCAAATCCAAGAGGGACTACACAACCTCTCTCACAACCTTTATATGGGATGCCTTATGGGTCAACAACCGTCAACCCAAATACTCCATTTGCTTACATACCATATCCGAATGGAATGACGATGGCTGCCCATACATCTGGACAGGCAGGGCCATCGACCGGGGGCAAATTCCCGACCACGCGAATGGAATAACGGGGTCCATGATAGTTACCCATTCTCGACAAGAACAACCGGTAGAAAGGCCATATATTTCTCCATTGAGGCAACTCCCACAAAGCATTGTTGGTCTGTCGGAGGCTACTTCAGCCAATGTCCGACAACAGATTGATTCTAGTAACCATGACATGGTGAATACATTTACTCAACAAATGAGTACAATAATTACGCCATTGATGGAAAACACAAACAATGCATGTTTAGCATTGACAAATGAAATACGTCGGCTAAACAGAGCCTTAGGTATTGTAACCCCAGGCGAAAACCAAAATACTGGTAGAAATTTCAATGCAAATCTCAATAGGATTAATCAACCATAGGTTGAACCACAAATTGACGGATTTGAACAAGATGATGAACGACAACAGCTTCATCATCGGATTCCTTTGAGACGTGGAAATGTACATATTCTGCGACCAGAGGAAGATGAGGATTTGATCCTAAACCAGGGTGCTGTTGGAGCGCCCGTCGAATGTTTTAAATCAAAATGTCAACCAAGTGGTCGAACAAGCATTAAATAGGTTTGGTTTTAACATTGGTTATGCTAACCAACCATTTTTTGCATCAGCATTTCCTGATTGGGTCCAACAGGCAGAAATGCCTCGAGGATATAAAATACCCAAGTTGTCGAAATTCTCAGGAGAAAGTGGAGAGTCGACAATCGAGCATATTGCTCGATATACCATCGAATTAGGAGACTTGGCCTTGGAGGAAGGATTAAAAATGAAGTTCTTCCCCAGCTCGTTAACTAAGAATGCTTTTTCTTGGTTTTCAACCCTAAGGCCTAATTCAATCCATTCTTGGAATCAATTGGAAAGAGGTTTCCATGACCAATTCTTTAGAGGAGACTTGAAAATAGGATTGACAGATTTGTTTGGAATTAAAAGAATGAATAACGAATCTGTTGACGACTACCTAGCTCGATTCCGTCAATTGAGGAGTCGGTGTTTCACCCCTATTCCAGAAACAGAAATAGTGAAAATTGTTGCGGGTGGTCTAGATTACTATATCAGGAAGAAACTGGTTAACCAACATTTGATACTTGCCCAGTTAGGGGACAAGGTTCGACAGATTGAACAATTAAGAACTGAAAAGATTTTTAAGCAGAAGAGATTCCTTAAGAGGGAAAGGGTTAATTTTGTCGGATGTAATGAATCCGACGAAGAGAGTAATGATTCTGAAGAGTATGAGGTAGATTATGTCGAACTAAAGGATGGTCCACCATATATATGTCAAGCTTTGAAGCCCGCAAGGGCCAAAGAAAGAATCCCTTTCATTGATAAGAAAGTATACACATTTGATGTGACCAAGGCCGATCAAATATTTGACATATTACTTAAAGATAAGCAATTAAAATTGTCAGATGATCATAGGCTCTTGAAAGCCCATGAAATTAAAGATCGGAAATATTGTAAGTATCATAATACTTTTGGTCATGTGACGAATGACTGTATGCATTTCAGGGATATCATTCAGAAAGGTTTGACAGACGGAAGGTTGAAGTTTTCAGACAAGAGACCGAAAATGAAGATTGATACGTAACCCTTCGGTCCCCGGCTAACAAAGCAGCACCGCCAAGTCCATATGGGAGTAGGCATGGTCAACATCACTACGGACAGAATATCCAAATGGATTTGTCGGATCCATTTGATGTTTATCCGGCCGAGGGGAACCACTTATTGAATATATGACACGAAAGAAAGATGAGGGCATAATTAAAGTTTGCCCTAGATGCGAAGCGTTTTATGATGAGGTAGCCGCTTAGAAAAGCTAGGGGCAGAAATTACCATTGCATCGTCCACAAGATGACCAGAGCAGGTTTTCACATTCAAATAGCCATGCCGGATCCAACAGATGTATGAGAGGGAGTGTCTGCATCTCTGTAAATAGACAGGACAAACAGCCGTCAAGAACACATAACCTATCAAAATCCAGACAAAGACAATACGGAGGCTGGCTTGATTCAACCGAGAGGATCAGCAGTAAAGCGCGCATGATAATTGTTCGGCCACATATACACAGTCAAAATCAAAACCGAAAGACAATACCGGAGGCTGGCTTGATTCAATCAGAGGATCGACAGTAGGTAACTCTGTCAGTGGCAGATTTAATCCTGTTAAGACAAGGACACCCCCATCCAACGTAATGGTGGATAAATGGGTAAGGAATTCAGCCATGACACAGTACCCAGAATTGCAAAAACAGACGTGGGCTCGTAGAAACAAGGGCAATGAACGAGGGCCACCCTTTTGGAATGAACATTACCGAAAAGGTCAACTAGCTAAAAATGCTCAGATGGAAGGGCCTGGTCTTTCAGGACCCTCAACTCAATTGGCCATTTCCAAGAGCCAAAAGAGGAGACTACAGAGACTCCAACAAGCCCAGAAAAAGAAACTTGCCAAACAAGGAGGCGTCATTATAAAAGAAATGCCTTCCCAAGATGCTGGTTGCTTGGTTGCTACAACTGACAACAAAGTTGATAAGATAGCAGATACCAAGATGAAGAGTGTAATAGTAAGTCACCCCACGGAAGCTAATGTGAAGAAACTCAGTAATCAGACCAAGCAAGGCGAACCTATATCTCAGGTTTTTATAGAGAAGAAGACTTCAGGACAAGCATCCTCGCCAATAAAACCCAAAGGCAAATGGCCAGTCGGACTGACGGAAGTAGAGAGAGTTGCAGGGCTCGAAAAGAAAGTTGAGGCTAGAATAGAAGAGCAACAACTGACTACATTCAAGCCTGAATGCGATTTAACAAAAGAAGAGTTGTCATTTGATGCTGTCATTGAAGCATTGAATGATCCGAATGATGACATAAACGTCAGTGGAGCCATGGACATGGACGGCCAGAATGAGGATTGGGCCGACATCATGGAAGCGTTAGATAACTGTGGCGCTGGAATTGCCCGGCCTTTGTCGGATAGGTCAGGGTCAGATGACGAGAGTGACTTAAAGAGAAATCACGGCAGGACAGTCGGAGGTGCTTTTCTGGATGAGGATCCAGACAATGAAGTCATACTGGAGCCTGGAATGAGAATGAACATAGGTTTGATTTCTTTCATCCCAGCAGAATACGAGGGATATTTTGAGTTTGATCCCTCTGATGACGACAGTGATGTCGTCAACAATGCAGGAGACCCAAGTGATCACTGGATGTTTGTACAAGAGAATTTAGTTACTGTATTCGACAACGTGGCTCAGTTGGAGAAACCTACCGACGAACAGAAAAATCATCTAAGACCTTTGCATGTGAAGGCCATCATCGATGGAAGACCCACCAATAGAGTCTTGATTGACGGAGGTGCTGCTGTAAACTTGATGCCTAGGGCGATGTTTAAAAAATTAGGAAAGGATCAGTCAGACCTAATCCCAACTGATATGGTTGTCACTGATTTCAGTGGCAAAACATCTCCGTCAGATGGTGTCACTTTATTAAACATACAAATTGGCACTGTCGAAAGAATGACATTGTTCGTCATAATTCCAGCCAAGTCAAGCTACAACATTTTGCTTGGCAGGGATTGGATCCACTCTGTAGGGGCAGTTCCATCAACGGTACATCAGAAGGTGATTTTGTGGAATGAACAGGATCAAGTGGAGATTGTGGAGGCAGACGATAGTGCTTGTTACGCTCAGCAAGCACATATTGATTTCCGGGTGTATTCTTCGAATGTGAAGCCAATAACTACCGTTGAAGGGGTTATCAACAAGGATACGTTGGAAGCAAGCCTTTTTAGCCAGTTTGGAGTTACAATACAAGACAAGGCCGACAAGACCCGGCTTAATCGACAATGAGTATTGAGACCCACTTGAGAAGACTGTCGGCCTATCTGACCGACAAAGAAATACACACTCAAGAGAGTGTATTGGTGGATTGTATAATTGACGACGGCCCTTTGGGTTTTGAAAGAGGAGCCGAAGTCAAACAAAATATGGAAGTAGAAGATCCTTTTGAAGAAATAAATTTGGGGTCAGAAGAAAAGAAAAGACCCATTTTTGTCAGTGCTTTTCTGCCAAAGGATTACAAACGAAAACTTGTTGGATTAATAGCAGAATACAAAGATTGCTTTGCATGGGACTATGACGAAATGCCTGGTTTAAGCAGGGATCTTGTTGAACATCGCCTACCACTAAGGGAGGATTGCAAGCCTGCTAAACAAGCAAGCAGACGGTTTGCTCCAGAGGTGGTACATAAAATCAAAGAGGAAGTACAAAGACTGCTTAAAGCCAAGTTCATACGAACAACCAGGTATGTCGAATGGCTCTCTAATGTAGTCCCTGTTATTAAAAAGAATGGAAAAATGAGGGTATGCATAGATTTCAGAAATTTGAATATGGCTACCCCTAAAGATGAATATCCGATGCCTATAGCCAACATGCTTGTCGACTCAGCATCAGGAAATGAGATTTTAAGTTGTATGGATGGCCATGCAGGATATAATCAAATCTTTATAGCCGAAGAAGATGTGTCAAAGACCGCCTTCAAATGTCCAGGAGCAATTGGGACATATGAATGTGTCGTTATGCCTTTCGGTTTAAAGAATGTAGGAGCCACCTATCAACGAGCAATGAATACAATTTTCCATGATGTTATTGGAAAATTTGTAGAAGTATATATTGATGATGTGGTCGTCAAGTCCAAGAGCAAAGATGACCATTTGGAGCATCTGAGGCAAGGATTTGACAGGATGAGAAAGCATAATCTAAAAATGAACCCAGAGAAGTGTAGTTTCGGAGTGTCGGCTGCAAAATTCTTAGGATTCCTGGTTCACAAAAAAGGAATCGAAGTAGACAGGAATAAAGCTAGAGCAATCATGGAGGCCTCCGCGCCGACAAATAAGAAAGAGCTACAGTCCTTCTTAGGGAAGGTTAACTTTCTCAGAAGATTCATATCAAATCTGTCAGGAAGGACAAGAGTATTTGCACCACTGGTCAAGTTGAAATCAGAACAAAGCTTCATTTGGGAACCTTGTCACCAAGAGGCTTTTGACCGATTAAGCAAGATCTAGTCACCCACCGGTCATGATGCCTGCAGTGCCCTGTCGACCGTTGAAGTTGTACATATCAAGATCGAGAGGACACTATAGGATGTTTATTAGCCCAGGATGACGATGACAATGTTGAAAGGGCTATATATTATCTAAGTAGAGTCCTAAATGATGCTGAAGGAAGATATAGTGCAATAGAGAAGTTATGTCTAACATTATATTTTTCTTGTACAAAACTCAAATATTATATGATGCCATGTCATGTATTAGTTATTTCCAAGACTGATGTAATAAAGTATATGTTGTCGAAACCAATCCTTAATGGACGAATTGGCAAATGGACCATTGCTTTATCAGAATATTCTTTACAATACGTGCCAGCTAAAGCTGTCAAAGGACAGGCAATAGCTGACTTTCTGGTAGACCAGCCAGGACTAGATGTGCCAGAAATAAATATTTTCAGTCTACTACCTTGGAAACTCTATTTTGACGGATCAAGACATCAAGGAGGAAGTGGCATAGGAATCCTTATTGTGACCCCACAAGGAGTTCCTACAAAGTTCATGTTTGAACTTAAATATCCATGTTCCAACAATGAAGCCGAATATGAGGCTTTGATTGTCGGATTGGAAATATTGATAGAATTAAGAGCACGAAATGTGCATATTTTTGGGGATTCTCAATTAGTCATCAAACAACTCACACAAGAATACAAATGCGTTAGTTACAATTTGTCAAAATATTGTATCATAGCTAACAAGTTGATGAAAAAATTTGATGACGTAATTGTTCAATACATTCCCAGAAATTTAAATCAAGAGGCTAATGAGTTGGCTCAGATAGCCTCAGGATATAAAATATCTCAAAAGACTCTGTCGACACTAATGGAAATCAGAGAATTGCTGTATCCATTAGAAGAAAAAGATATTTTAGTTAATGATGTAATTCTGCCTAATGACTGGAGGTTGCCAATAATCGAGTATTTGGAAAATCCAAGTCAGAGTGTGGATAGAAAAACAAAGTACAAGGCATTGAATTACACAATGCAAGGAGGACATTATACGTAAAATCTGTTGACGGAACTCTACACAAGTGCCTGAGTAAGCAAGATGCTTATTTGGCTCTATCAGAAGTCCATGAGGGTATATGTGGAGCCCATCAGGCAGGTGATAAAATGAAAGGGGTCCTACGAAGAAGTTTATATTACTGGCCAACTATGGTTAAAGATTGCATTTTATTTGCCAGGTCTTGTGAAGAGTGTCAGAAGCACGGCCGCATACAAAACGTACCGGCTAGCGAATTACATTCTATTGTCAAGCCTTGGCCATTCAGAGGATGGGCTCTAGATTTGATTGGTCAGATACATCCTGCTTCGTCGAAAGGACATCAATTCATTTTGGTTGGAGTTGATTACTTTACCAAATGGGTAGAGGCAATCTGTCTTAAAACAATCACCCAACAAGAAGTAATTGATTTCATTGAAAACCACATTATCTGTCGGTTTGGCATACCCCAAACTCTGACAACGGATCAAGGGTCAATGTTTGTCGGAAAAAAAGTCGTGGAATATGCTAGTTCTAGGCATATAAAAATGCTCACATCTACGCCATATTATGCACAAGCAAATGGCCAAGTTGAGGCCATAAATAAGATCATTATTAATCTTATTAAAAAGCATGTGGGCCGACAACCTAAAAATTGGCATAACACCCTTGATCAAGTGTTATGGGCATATAGAAATTCACCCAGACAGTCAACAGGAACTTCGCCATATCGTCTAACTTATGGACACGATCCTGTATTACCTGTTGAAATCAATCTCCAATCCACTCGCATTCAAAGGCAAAATGACTTGCCTACTGACCAGTATTGGGATGCAATGCTGGACGAATTGAATGAATTAAGTGATGACAGATTGATTGCGTTGGAGAATTTGATTCGGCAAAAAGAAAGAATTGCCAGATTTTATGATAGTCGAGTTAAGTTCAAAGCATTCAAGGTAGATGATTTAGTCTGGAAGGTCATATTGCCCATGGATAAAAGTTGTCGAGAATACGGGAAATGGTCACCTAAATGGGAAGGACCATTGAGAGTTGATGAGAATATTTTTCGAAATGCTTACGCACTTGTCAATATTAATACTGGCTCGACAATTAAGTCAATTAATGGCAAGTATTTGAAGGAATACAAACCGACGATGTTAGAAGTACAAATTGACGAATAAAGAAAATAAGTATATTCATTAAATTGACGATACAATGAAATATTGTCATTTGATGATAGAAATCAAGTTGTCGATTAAAGCTAGTCTGATCCTAAAATACAGGACAGTGTGCTAATAATATTTTAGTTTCATACAACAGCAGAGAGGTGCAGCTAAATTTGTTGAGGCTTCATTCCCACGAGATTTCGGTTGCCTCATTTGTCAAGGAGGCTCCAAAAGGGGGATAAAGCACGAGCAGATGTCACCATCATTTCATTCAGAAGGTGGTTGTTGCTACGGTAGATAACACCAAACTCTTCCAGATGAAGATGATGGAACTAGACGAGGTACACTCGTTCTGTATCTAGATCTGCTTCTCCCCGGATATGCAGTGAGGCCAGTTATGGATGTTACATTGGTTACTGACCTTCACTATATGTTTTTACATTGGTTATTGACCTTCATGGAGTATGTGACCATTAAGACAAACACCTTGGTTTGAAAACTTAATACAGACAAGGTCAGATTCTCGTGGAGGAAGAAAGAGGAATAGGTAGAGGCCTGTTGTAGAGGAATGCATGGTATGTGAAAATTCAACTGTGAAATCTGAGATTTATAGACCTCGTTATTTATAGTTGAATACAAAAGGCATTTATTGTGATGTGGTTTACCAAAGTCTCGAAACTTACCATGACATTTATGATGATTTGATAAAGCATGAATTACGAAGTTAGTTGGAAATATGCAGTCAAATCCAGTAATAAATAAACGTGCAAGAAAGGAAGCGGTTATTAATTACAATGGACCGTAAAAAATTGACCAGGTTAAATGGTCGACGAGAACAAGAATTACAACTGTTATTGTTGACCTAAAAAGAAGATTATTGATCCCATGCAAGGGAAAGATTAGTTTTGTCAGCAGTAGCTGCTTCATAGTCGGGCTGCAATGCACGGAGTTTGCTGACTACACTTTCAGCTTGTTGACCAAGACGGACAGATTCATCATCAATAGCTTTGACTCTGTCTTTGCTCTTTTCCAAAGCTTTGTCAAATTTAGCACACTTTTGGTCCGTCAATTCAATCTCGGCCAACAGCTTCTTCCGGTACTCCAGTAAGCTCTCCTTAGTTTGAATCCCGATGGAAATAAGGTCAAGTTCTTTTTGTTTAGATGATTCAAGATTTTGGAACTGAGCGAAGAGATCGTCCTTGATTCTTTCTTCCTCTTCGTAAGAAGGAATGACAGAAGTCATCCTTTCTAATTTACTGGAGAGCCGTTCCCAAAATGTCTGAATAGAGATAAAAAGTGAACGGCTCGACAGAGGAAGATTAGAATGAAGAGGAGTGATCTCCTTGACAAGTCGAGATAGTTCTTTTTGAATCTTGATATCAGACAGAAGCTTATCAAAAGGATTGACCAGAAGAGCTTGAAGATCATGCATGAGAGTAGTAACTAAAGAGTCATTTGGAATCATGTTGAGTCGATGAAGTGGTAGAAAAGGATGACTCTTTCCGGCTTACTTCCGACAGCATATTAATCCACGTGTTAAAATGTAGAGCCGGTTTGGGATCAGGAGACTTCATGGTAGGAGGTTTGATAGCAGGTGGAGAAGGAAGGGAAGGAGTTGTTTCAGCCAACAGGGCCTCCATGTCAATATCTTCATCCGGAATCTCAATCATAACAAAGTAGTTCCCTCTTTGGATCATCACCGCTGAAATTGGGGTGATTGAAGTCGGATGATGAGGGCTCGAAGGCATTCCCTGACGAGAATCAGGAACCTGCAATTCAATTGTCAAACTCTTAGTACTAACAGAGATACCTCCTAAAGTTTGGTCAATATGTAGTTCTGAATCATATACATTTATAGGCTCGACAGTCGTGATAATCTCCTGAATGGTCATTGAGTCATCAAACTGGGGAGATTTTTCCTCACATGAGAAATAAATAAGAAAGTATACATTTAAAAAAAAAAAAAAAGAAGAAGAGGGGGTCAGTGGAAATACCAGATTAGAGTCTGAAGACATCAAGTCAACATCAACAATAGCCTTCTCAGAAACCAGAGGGGTCTCGACAGTTTTGTTTTTCTGTCAAGAATAGCAAGCATGTGAGCAAAAGGATGTAACTTGACAGACTAACGTAAAATTGTTGCCTCGGATTGGTTGGAGGTCGAAGTGTTGGAAGAACTAGTCATAACCTCCCGAGTTTTAGAGCCAGTAGAGACTTTGGCGGCATCAGATGCTGTCACCATGGCAAAACCTTTGACAGATTTTGATTTCTTGGAGAGAGGGCTAGAAGAAGCCATTTTCTCTTTTCTTTTTCTGGATCCTTTTGACTGAGGATCAGAAACAGAAGCTTTGGCTGACCGAGAGCTCTTCTTGACCAAGGGGATAACAGGTTCATTATCATCTTCGGAAGCTTCTCCCGAAAGTACGTCAGACTTAGACTTGCCAGGGAAGGGTTTGTCAAGAGGAATAGCTGTCAATAGCAATGAAAATAAGTTGATTGTCAGACGAAAAGAAAAGAGAAATAAGTGATTTGACAAATGAATACCTGAGTTACAAGTTAGAATTCTCGAATAGAATTCAAAGTCGTCATCAGGTTGAAGAAACCGACGAGCGAAGGTAACTGGATTTGGTTTTTCAAAAGGGTCAACGTAAGCACTCACGCTGTCCAAAAAGAAAAAGTTACCTCCTTTCGACGGTTTTCCTGGGTGTGAATCAGCTAAACCAAAAGGGGCACAAGGAATAGGCACTGGCTTAGGAAAAGGAGCTTTCAAACTGTCAAAATATTCCCTGGTCATATTGGGAATATTCCTATACATGGCAAGCCTCTCAGATTCCTTATTATTATGCTTCCTTTTGGCTTCAGTCAAAACACTATTGACATGACGAACCATATCAAATGGTAACTTGGGATTCCACTTAATTTTATAAAATTTCTCAAAGGCTTGAATTTCTTTCGGAAGTTCACCTCAAGTTTTGGTTGCTGGATCCTGTTCCTGCACGAGAGAATCATCAGTGTTACCCGCGGTGTCTTCAATACAACTCAAGCAAGTCTGTAAATTCAGATGATGGCTGGAGTAGTATTCATCCCACCAGTCAAGGAAGCTTTGAGTGACTCCGTGGAAGACCGAAAATGAAACGGGTTGTAAGAAAGTCCCACGAACTTTGTCTTCCTCACTAATGGCAACAATATGCTCATACGTTGGGACTTTGATACCAATGAAATTCTCGTCAAGATCTGACGAATAGGGAGCAGGAATAGCTTGGCGAAGCCGGTCGACAAGCAACAGATGTTGGGTAAATGGAGATAGGCTCTATGAGTTTTAAAGCCAGGGCCATCAACAAAAAGAATTTTTCGACAAAGAAATTTGGTCCAAATGGATTTGTTGGATTTAGAGATGGTGGTGCTCAGTTGTGTAAACCATGTTGGACCGTATTTCCGGTCGGAAAAGGGAGAGAAGTTGATCTTTGGGGATGAAGATGAAAGCGAATGAAGAATTTTAAAATAAAATTTGAAGTTCGCAGTCTCATCTCTCGTCAAAGACTCGGCAGACACATAACAGAGATAGGAGCGATACGTGTCGATTGTCAAATCTGCGGGAGCTTTATATGAAAATTGACGCTCCAAAACTGCATTTAACCATAATTGGAGAAGCCAAAGGGGCCCTCCTATATTGGTTTTCTTCTTAGATTTGACGGTGTCAACTAGCATGCTCATGCTATCATAAAGATTGGCTAAGACACATTGTCCTAATGCTACTCTTTTACCAGATGACAACAGATTGGCTAGAGGGACATATGAAGCGACCAAAGAAGCAGATTTGATACAAAAACGTAAGCACATAGCCAAAGAAACAAGAAGGCTACATGCTCAGTATCCGTCACAGGATCATGAGCTTCACCTCTAAAATCTGCTATGTATTTAGAAAAAGAACACTTCGGCACGTAAACATCAATTTGATTTTCAATTTCTACTTCAGTATGCATGGTGGGACCATCTGGACGAAGGCCAGTAATAGCCGACATATCGAATAAAGTCGGACCCATCATTCCATAAGGAAAATGAAAATTATTTGCTGTTTTGTTCCAAAAGAAAAATCGATGCTCCTATTAAAGAGAAGTCTACCAGTTTAACATGACGAGAAAGTTGAATGAATTCAAAGATTCCAGCTTTTTCCCATACACTGCGTTTTTGAGTTTGAACTCGGTCCAGCCAACTAATGTAGGCATCGAACCGAGTGGCGGGAGGCATTCGAAAATCCTATTACTCTTCTTGAACATATGAATGGGAATAGGAGTAAAAGAAGATAGAATAGCCTCATTTACGCTAGCGGAAGGAAAGGAATTGCGTAAACCCTCAGAAATTTCATTGTTGGCCACAATAGGACCCAAAAATGCAGCAGGAGGACTTAAAGCAATAGCAGGATCAAGAATAGGGTAAATTACCTTGGATTCTTGCCATAACTCGGATTTCTCCAAAAGTGGGGCTTGAACCACTGTCCTAGGAGGCACGACTGTAGTAGCATGAGGTGATCGAAGACGGCACCTTAGAAGATGTGGCCATGGTTAGATGGAATAAAAATAAAGGATTCCTTTTAAGAAAGGATTTTTGCGAGGGAAGAAGAAAAGGTCTTTCGTTAGAAAAGATTTACTAGTGAAGAAGGAAGGATAAGAAAAAGAAAGTCAATTCTGATGTGATTGACATTTAAAGGAGAATTAAAAACCTTCGGTTCGAGTTCCAAGAAACCTACGGCGTCATGATTATCCCTATTAAGTAGGGATGAGATAAGAAGCAAGGTTTAATTAACGAATAAGAACCCGAGATTAAGACAATCGTTGGGGATTTGAAAAATCAAATTTTGCTATTCTTACGGGCAAAAAACCGTTTAAAAGCAAAATTTGGGGGCATCTGTTAATAGGAATTTAAAATTCTTGACGGAAACAGATCCGAAGCAGGATGACGGAAAAAAATTGAAGAGTCGTCAGATAACCACCACAAGGAATCGAATTCAAAGCAAAATTGACAAAGTTGAAAAGTTGACAGAAATTAGTATGTCAGACAGATAAAGCCGTCAAGAAAGGAAAATACGTCAAATTTCCGACGAATATATCCAGCTGACTGACGGAGGAATAGAAGTAACAACCCAACTTTCGACAAAGTTGGTAATAAGAATTGTCAGACAAACAAAGTATAGAAATGGTTAAGTTTCCAGGGTTGACAAGACATCGCCAAGATAAGTTGTCAAATAACAAAAGCGTGGGACGACAAGTGGACATAAAACCACTCGAAAGGATCGAGCGATTAGAGAAGTTTACTTGTCGGATAGTTTGAAACATAGCAAAACTGCCATACATGTGTCAAATTTTAAGATAGGAAGTTTCTTTAGGCGCAGTTATTTTGTATGCTTATAAATACTATCAATCCCGATGTAATCAAGGAGGTTGTACTTGAAGCGATATCCCGCATATCTCGATCACACAATAGATTAAAGGATTGGACTCAAGTATTTCCTCCACCCCTTTTCATTTCAGTTCAATTTATAATACAAGATCGCTCATTTAATTTTACATGTTCGTCTTTACCTTCAGCATTGCCTTTCATGTTCTTCATTTAAGTTTGTTATTCAGTCCTTTATTCCTCCCCAGTTATTTTTCAAGCCTTTTACTCGCTTTCGTTTAATTTCCTGCACTTTTAAAGCTTTCTTCTGCCCTTCACTCATTTAAATACTTTTCAATAACTTGCTTCTTTCCTTTAATTTACTGCCATTTACCTTTACTTGTCATTTACAAGCTTTCAATTAATTTCTTGCAACTTACATGCTTTCCTTTAATTTTCTCGTTGTTTACTACTTTCCTTTAAATTTCACGTTCTTTACTTTCCTCTAATTTCGCTGCAAGTCACGTCAAATCCTTGTATTTCTGTAAAAGTAAGAAGCCATTCTTGTTTGAGCAGACATGCAAAATACTCATCCTTACGAGATTACCGCATAACTCGTCCGTCCCTACACTCATCTGATCTTAAAATTATTTATGACAAGAGAATTTTGGACACAAACCAAAAACCAGCTCCACCAAATGTTACATGAAATTACCGATGAAGTGAAAATTGAAGGTTCCAATGAATATTTGTGTGTTTGGAAAGAGGAAAAAAATCAAACTGAAAAAGTTGGTTGAGTGAGGGAAGATAAAAGTGGAGAGAGGCTCCGTGAACGTGAAAGAGAGGAGACATCATACAGAGATGATTAGAATATGAGAGTGAGAGAGAATCCAAAAGATTTTGGTTTTTTACAAGGTTGAAATTGTAAATTTGTTATCAAAGTAAAAAAGAGGTAAGTGTTCCCTTTCAAGCCCTTAGATTGGATAATATGAAAAATTAAAGCTTTCAATGATTTGGAGTGGTCTGACAATCTATCCTCAATCATTTCACTCTATTATTTAAAAAATTCCTAAATAATGGATCAAAGATTCCTAAAATACTATTCTATTTTTAAATTTGTATTGATTCTAAAGATAACATATATCAATGTTTTTTATTCATTATTTTTGTCTTAGAATATTTATACTCTAAATAGATTATGTGGCAATTCCAATATTTTTCAATTAACATCACGAGTAGTTGACGAAAAGGTCAAGAGATAATTTACATCCATATCTTTTCACATATTTTAAATGTTAAAAGTACGGTACGGTCCAGACAAGTGCCAGGTTTATATTGATTTAATAACCAGGTAAGTTTTGTCTCCGTTATTACATTCCTTGGTGCCGACACCTCGATACCTCTAATCTATTGGTTATTTTAATCCATATATTTCTCATGTCGCAATCAAAAATTATAACGAGGATGACAATAAATTTTTTTTTAAAGAAAAAGTAGAGTCATCATAAATTTTATTTAATTTAAGAAAAATTAGAAAAATCTTTTAAAAAAATGGTCTTTGGAACCAAGTTGAGTTCGGAAGTCGGTTACGAGTAGGGAAGGTGTTAGGCACACTACATCGCCCATTCTAAAAATGATACCTAAAATAAATTGCACGAAGTTAAATTATTTATTGTTTACCCCAAAAATATTTACAAGGAAAAATTTATTTTTTTATTAATATTTTTTTATTTTATGTTTCTTTATTATTATTTTAAAAAAAAAAATTTGATAAATCTTAAATGAGGTTGGACATAGCACGTAAGTCCATAGGACAACCTCGAAGCTAGGGGATTGAGCATGACACTTGTCATAGAGCAACCCTAAAATATTAAATAAATTATTAATTAATTATCCACATTAAACAAATTAAAAAGAACACAAAAATAATGAAAAATTAATTTTGGTTTGACGAGACAATTGATCTCGCTCCTACGTATTCCCTGCTTCGATGGGAAACTCAAAGCCACGTAGTTCTTGTAGAAAATATTTTATTTGTTGGTTTATTTTTAAATTTTATGGAAAAAGGTTTTTATTTAATTTTATTTTTAAAAAAAGAAGGTTTTTTATATATTTTATTTTTATTATCGAAAACTCCTGAGTGAGATAGAACATGACACAAACGTTCACAGAACGATCTTAGACCTAAGGGATTAAATGTGATACCTCTCACAAAGTAATCCTAAGATTATCTATAAAAAAAATATCCTATTTTATTTAATTTATTGCTTATGAATGGAAAATTAAAGAACAAAAATAAAGTTTGACTTCATATAAGTGTTTATAGCATTTTTTTACTTGGGCTATGTGACCAGACCATTAAAATACTCACATCAAAATCAACACCATATTTAGCCCAATAAGGCACTCAAACCAAACCCAAACACTACAAAATAGAAGGTTAGGTCAGACTAAAATAAAGAAACAAAGATAAACTAAAAATAAAGAAACAAACAGAGAACTAAAAAAAAGAAACAAAGATAAAATAAAAATAAAAAAATAAATAGAGAATAAAAACAAAAGGCAAAGAAGAATCGAAACCTACTAACAACAAAACAACATAAATGGCAGAGGCAAAACGCAGCAGAGTAAACGAGGAAGGAGGTGGTGGCTTGGGATCAAGACGCGGCAGTTCTGGCTCAGAGCGGCGGTGTGGTTCGCGCACGGTGGGGCCGGAGGTTCTGCGATGGCTTCACGGAGATCTGAGGCGTGCAGATGAGGAAGGACGGCGGAAGATCCGAGTTGAAGGACGCAAGGCGGTGCTGCACAATAGACCGAGGCGCTGCGCAGGGCGGATGGGTTCTTGTGCGGCAGCGACTAGAAGGAGTTCACAACCATGAGGGGTGAGGATGGCTTTTGGGTCTCTCCTTTTGATTATGAGTATTTTGTTTGTGTATGTTTTGTTGAGCAATTTCTCCTCTCCCTCTCTTATGTTGTTCATAACACTCTGAGAGACATTTTGAAGTTTTTCTTTATTCTCCGCTCTCACTCCTTTTTTTGAAAATTTTCTCTGGTCCCTTTCTTTCTTTCTTTTTTGCTCCCATTTCTGTTCAGAAAAAAAATCCCTCCCTTTCTGTGACGCCTGTTGTGATTTTATAATGCGAATTGTTCCCATTTTGATCCTAAAAATCTGTTAAAGATTAAAAAATTTATCTCTAGTTTGAAAAACCACCGAGCCTTGTCTGCCTAAAAATTCTGGTGCGGCAGCGACTAGAAGGAGTTCACAACCATGAGGGGTGAGGATGGCTTTTGGGTCTCTCCTTTTGATTATGAGTATTTTGTTTGTGTATGTTTTGCTGAGCAATTTCTCCTCTCCCTCTCTTATGTTGTTCATAACACTCTGAGAGACATTTTGAAGTTTTTCTTTATTCTCCGCTCTCACTCCTTTTTCTGAAATTTTTCTCCGGTTCCTTTCTTTCTTTCTTTTCTTTCTTTCTTTTTTGCTCCCATTTCTGTTCAGAAAAAAATCCCTCCCTTTCTGTGACACCTGTTGTGATTTTATAATGCGAATTGTTCCCATTTTGATCCTAAAAATCTGTTAAAGATTAAAAAATTTATCTCTAGTTTGAAAAACCACCGAGCCTTGTCTGCCTAAAATTAAGGGATTTACCCCCTATTGTGATTTTATGATGCGAATTCGTTCTGATCTTATCCTAAAAAAAATCTGCCAAGATTTTAAAATTCATATCACCGATTTGAAATAGAATCAAAAATTGCCGAGCCTTATCTGCAAAAATTAAGAGATAGATTCAAATTCAAAATAAAGTGGTTGCTAGGGTTTGTTGGAGGAGGAAGAAATGTGTTTAACTGACGTGACCCAATTAAAAATATTTTTATTTTTTTTATTTATTTTCTTTACAATTTTTTTTTATTTTATTATTTTTTGAAATTTTTAGTGAAGCCTAAGAGACCCGGTCAAAATGGGGTGTTCACAACTCCCTCCATTCTTTTTCTTAAATATTTTAAGATTTTTATATATAGATTAAGAAATCATTAATTTATATTTCTTTTGAATTTAATTATAAATAAAAAATATCTATATTTTATGGACTCAAATATAAGCAAAATTCAATCAACTCAACTCTATTTAATGTTAGTATTCTAAAAATCAAGAAAATTAAACAATCAAAACAATTCACCTTTTACTTTTCCAAAAACATTACACACTCTCAAGACAATTAAAAGGTATTTTAGTAATTATAACTCAATTTTTTATATAAATCAAGACAATTAAACTAAATTAACTAACTTTCTTAATAAGTATAAAATTAGTTAATGTTGTTTATAATTGAGTCCGGAGGTAATATATATTTGTACCAAAATATCCTTATTTCTATCATTAATTGTTTACTAGTTCTAATGACATTTATAAATATAAACAAATACTCCATACTCCACTGGATCATTTATGGGAGGTTTTGTGTATTTTCAAGATAAATCAACTTAGTTCTATATAAGAGTATACATAGAAAAAATTTTGATTAATTATGTATTGGATTTATAAAGCATCATTATTTTAGAACAAAAACAAATAATTAAAAATATATTAAAAAAAAAGAACGGAGGAAAAATACATTTATTATTTATATATATTTAATTTGAACAAACAAATAACAAATTTTGTATTTACAAACCCGAACAAAACCTCCCCCTCTAGTTAGCTTCTTCTTGACTTTCCATTTTGATTTTGACGTTACGTCTACACTCTACGGTCACCATCTCACTCCACTCCTTGTTTGGTTTGTTTTTAGGGAGCTTCCAAAATTTGTTGCTTGGGTGGGTTTCAGTTGCAGAGAGCCGCTACTACAAATACAAAATTACATTGCTCTCCCTGTCGACACTAATTGTTCTCCCCGCGTGTACTCTGCCACTTTAATCCATCTTCTTGCTTCGCTTTGCTGGCGACGACGGAGGCTCCGGCCATAACCGCCTCGTGGACGTCACTCGAACCGGTTCCGGCTCACCCGAGTTGACTCGAAGCGGGAAATTCAACCGAGCCCTCGTACCGCGCATCCTGTACGCGGCTCGATCGTAACTCAGAGCAGCATCCTCAGCCGTTCTATATGTTCCGAGCCAAAGGCGCGCCCCGTTTTTGGCCGGGTCCCGGATCTCAGCCGCGAACTTCCCCCACGGCCGTTGCCGTACGCCTCGGTAATGCGTCCCTTTCGCCGGGACCTCCGCTGGCATAGCCTCCTCTTGCGGAATCTCCGGTGGACAGTGCACCGCCGTACAAAGCTCTGACTCAGATTTGACAGTTACCGGAGGGAGGAAACACGACGAGGTGCTACCGGGTGAGCCGGGGTCGAAAGATGGGACCCACCCAACGTTGAGGGCATCGCGGAGAACACCGTAAAGTAGCATGTCTTCTGAGTCGTCTTCCTTGAGTGGCAATTCGCCCCAACTGTCACTCAAGCATGGGTACAACCTGCTGAAACTGGAGTTCCGACGGTAAAACGGAGCATCGTGACCCGAAATAGTTGACGGGACCCCGAATCTGAATGGGTCGGAATTGTTGAGCAAGTGGCGGCGGATGAAGTCAAAAAGGGCCAAATCGGACTCAAAGTTACTCTGTCCGTCCATCCTGTTGCCTTGACCGGTCCGTTTCTATTTCAGGCAACCAGACCAGAGACCAGAGTTATCTGGTCAGTGTGATTGTGTTGTACAAATATATTATGCTAGAAATAGAAAGACAGATAAACAGAGATTGGGCTTTTTAATTTTTATTTTGAGGGAAAGGATGGAATTGAATATTCCAAGAGAGACGGAGGGAGCGCTGGAGAGGTTTTATAGGACTTGTGGTTCATGAGTCCATGACCTGGATAATAAAAATCAGTAACTACAGATATTCTTAATTTTAAAGTTGTCGGCAAAAGATATCAAATAATTTTTTTTTTAACAAAAAAGCTATAAGTTATAGTTGGGGTTCTCATTAATTTTTAAATTTAATCAAGTGGTTGGAATTCGAATCTCAGCTTTTATATATGGAGCAAATTTTTGTTGGAAGGGGATTTTTCACCTTTATATATCATTCACTCCCTCGCGTGAAATTAGTATCCGCTTCCGATTGAGACACTCCTGATCAATGACCAAAAAAGAATAATATATTTTAAAAAAAACAGCAAAAGTAATTTGGATTTTCTTTTTCATACTATCAAAGTAGGTTCCACAAATTTATATATAACATCTATAATACCAATCGTGGTTGGTCCGAGTGATGATAAACTCTGATCAGTTAAGTAAGCGGTTAATGATTAGATTCTTGATTCTTGTGTTGAAAAGAACTTGGTTGGAAGGAAATATCTCACCTGGAGTAGCTTCAAATCCTTTAGAAGGAAATTTGTCTCAGTGGAAAAGTGCCTTCAAATCCTTTAGAAGGAAATTTGTCTCAGTGGAAAAATGAGGATACTCTTGCGATCATATGCGAATAAAAAACAAATATGACATCTATAATTTATCGCAAGCAACCGTACACACAGAATAGAAGAATAGAAAAATAAATCTCAAACACCAAATTTTTTAATGTGGAAAACTATAAATGGGTAAAGACCATGAAATTTAGTACAGTAAAAAAATCTTCCACTAGTAAAATGGGAAGAATGATAACGAGTATATTTAGGATATTGTTTAAGGAATTAAGAAAAGAAAATTTGTATGGGAAAATGATGTATTTTGAAAAGTGTTATATTTGATTTCCGAATACAAAATTTTTTTTTGTGAGTTCTTTAACCAATACCCTTAGGACACATATTTACAAAGACCCGTAAAATAAATGGGTACACCACAAGTCTTCTTGATATCAACACAATAGAAGCTGGTCAAAGGTATCCAGCCCAAACAATATAGAATCATATCAGAAAATAATTTTATGAAAACAAAGCTCACATTAGCATAATCAACATAATGAAATTTCATGAAAAATGAGCTTTTTTGCCTTTGCAAGTTTTTGGTTTTTAACATTTCACTGATTACCTCTGCGAGTTCTTCCATTTTGCCTTTTATTAGTTATTTTAATTTCCTAGTTCCTGCTATAAGACAATACTAGGAATATAAAATTTTAATTAACCATCTGTTTGTAGGTTGTATTCATTTTGGTTTGTATTAATAAAGTGATACGTTGCCATTTCATACTAGTATACATGAAGTCAATTTGAATGTGTGAATTCTGCCTTGGTTTCACCTATAGTACATAATATCCATTAAAAAATTTGCATGTTTATGAACCTTCTATGATTATCTATATGGTTAAATCATTTTAGGTGGCAAGAGCCAGTACTGCTAAGCTTCAAATGGGAGGAAGTGGAAAATATAGGAATGGTAATGGAATTATTGGAAATAGTTGCACAGAGATTAGAGCGGGAAGCTACAAGTTGATAAAAGATGAGGTGCAAAAGCAACGAGAAGGGTTGCGATTGCCAAGTTCGAGGGAAAGCATAGGCATAAGGAAAGTTCAAGCAAAGGGGTTAATGATTCAAACGATGTATGTATTGAAGATCTTCTTTAACTTAGAGGTAATACTATCTACTGTTGTTCTGGGAAAATTGATACGGTAATCAAAGATTGTTTTGAGGTTCTTAGACTATAGATTTGTTGCTACACAAGTGTAGTAGTGTATCTATTAGCCCCTTGAATACATTTCATGTTTTGGTTTAGTTTGGGAAAAAGGAACTTACTATGTGAATAAATTTGTCAATTTGTAACATGTTAATTTGATTTAGTGACAGGTTTTGGCCATAAAACAGAGATTCCCGTTTCAACAGTATATTGATATCATTTGTAAAGGAAATAACAGTATGTAATACGGTTAAGCAATATTTTGGTTCTTATATTTAACACGAATTCTTGATTTAGTCCTTATACATAAAATTTATTAAAATGATTCTTATACGTACAAAAAATATCCCTTTGGTCCATATACATTACCTGTTTGATCCTTATACGAAATAAAAAATTATTAAATTAATCCTTAATATGGTGTACGGCAATGACCAAACGAATATTTTTTGTATGTATATAGACAATTTTAATAATTTTTTATATACAATGATCAAATGTATGATGGATTCTAGCATATGAAGTATGTATTTTAGTGATACATCCATATAGTTCTATTTTCACACAAAGAACCAATAATATGAGTTGTTAGATATAATATTAAAATAATCAATAGTCCAGATTTCACCCTCAAAAAAAAGATTACTTTTGCACGGTAATACAGGTAACCCAAAATTAAGCAAATTACAAAATTATCCCCATCCTCAACACTCGTCACCCGTAACCCTATCCTGAAAGTTAGTGTACCAAAACCCCATCTCATCCCAACGTCCTCCCCTAAAACTGAATCAGAAGTTGCTTTAGAAGAAATTGGTTGGCCTAAGCTTATACCCACCACTCAACATTGCATAACTATAATTATTTTATTTATTTTGTATGTGCTTATATTATTTGCAATGGGGCTGATTGTGAGAAAACGCTGTTGTGGAGAAGATTCCAACGAAGGCGAGGTTTTGGATCAGCCGTCTGTACTAGAATCGAATTAGGTACTAGATACACAAACTTCCACAGTGACATGAATTTGCAAACTTTTAAAACATCATGAGCAGCATGATCATGCAGAGATAAGGCTATGATATTATACAGTGTAAATAAAAAAGACACCAACAGGGATAGTGAAAATAGAATTCCAATTTGGTCTAATTTATTGTTTTCTACTTCCAGTTTGAAAACAAGATTATGGATATCAAAATTTGTACAAGTTTGGTCTAATTCCAGATTTCATTTGAAAATGGGCTGGATTTCATTAAAAATAATAATAATATACTTGACAGCCTGAGTTTCAATCTGTAAAACATGGGTTGTGATGGTCTATTTTGTCTTATCTCAGTGGCACATTGTGTTAGCATTATGCAGTACATAGCCATAATTATAAGATAATATTTATAAAAAAAAAAAGTCATAAAAAATGTCCAAAAAAAATTAAAAACATTACGAGAGTAAAACCACAAATAATAGAACATAAGTTGCACATGTAAGATTTTGTAGTCATAAGTTGCCAATCAATTCATACGTAGTTCACATTCACTGCATTTTAAAATAATGTAAAAGTCCTAATAGTCAATTTCTTTGTGGGCAACTTTTAATCTGTGGCATCGTGTTTCTGCAGAGATGAAGAACTGAGACGTCCGATCCTGCTTTTGCAGAAGAAGTTGCGTAGAGATGGAGAATGTGGGAAGGAAGAATGTTAAAGACATAGATGGAGAACATGGGGAGAGTTAAGAAACTAGAAATTCTTACATTGTTTTTGTTAACTAAAAGGGTTTAGTTAATTATCTGCTAAGTATGGCAGTTAATCAGTTAGCTTGATAGTTAGACAGTTAGATGTTAGAATCATAATTATTTGTGCCTAAACATGTTTCTTATTCCTTAAACATCATATAGACAAAATCAATATCAACAAGAAATATGTTCATCTTCAAGAACAAATACAAAAGAAAATTTTATCTATAATCCCATGACAATTCAAGATGATTATCGAATGCGGAAGCGTACCCGGAGGATCCATGGAATCTTGTTGGAAATGTTGAAGTTCCTGATAAAGTAATGATCTTCCAATTGTAGATTATCCTTAGCCTTAGTTCCTCCTCTAATGGGATGAAGAGAATTGAAATTCTTTTCCTTTTGATTATGTCTACAATTGGGGACCATAACCCTTTATTTATAGGAATTGCATGCCCTTTCACGAAAAGTGATGTCCCTTCGGATTCAAACTCTTTCATGAAGAGTCATGACTATCCACACATTTCTTATCTCTAATTTTGCCCATCATAAAAATAGAAATAAGATCTTATGGTATCTACACAATAATTTTCATAACAATTATGTCCATAGCCATAAACCTTACTTGAATTAGATCACTTTTAATTTGACTAATTAAAAAATAATGGCCCTAACACATTTAAACATTACAAGTGTGACCCAAAAATTTCTAACAATCTCCCACTAGTCACATATGTATGCTTATAAATGTGTTATACTTTATGAGCTCCAAATTTGCCATTATAAACCTTGGACATATCCCTATCCCGTCCATTAGTTATATCAATATATAGAACCAAAGCGGCTTTCGTTATATCAATCATAACTAAATCCATCAATGATAACTAATATTAACATAACCAAATGACATAGATTAATCATGAAATGTGCAGCATGAAAATCACATGAAGGTGATCTGTACATGTCGATTTTCAATTGGTCCTACTTTACTTTAGTGAGATCATTAAAGACATTATCGTACAAAGTGTAATAAACTAAATACCAAAATTTATTTCTGATCAGAACAGTATCCAAATATAATAGTATGCATACATAATTTCAAATATAGAACATGAATTACATCAATGACTAACTCCCACTAAACCAAAGAATCCTCAAACTGTATGACACCCATGTGAGCAGTGTGCTCATGAAAGACCTTGGGTGGAAGGCCCTTTGTTAGAGGGTTTGCTATCATGGAGTTTGTCCCTAAGTGTTCTATGGAAATCTGTCCACTTTGTACTCTCTCCTTGACAACTAGGAACTTGATGTCGATGTGTTTCGACTTTGTCGAGCTCCTATTGTTATTGGAGTATAAGACGGCTGATTTGTTGTCACAGTATAACTTAAGTGGTCTTTCAATCCCTTCCAAAATTCGCAGCCCAGTGACAAAATTCCTCAGCCAAATCCCATGATTTGATGCCTCATAACATGCTACAAACTCTGCTGCCATGGTGGATGAAGCAATAAGCGTTTGCTTGGCACTGCGCCAAGAAATTGCACCACCGACCAATGAGATAGATATAGCCCCGAAGTGGATCTTCTACTATCTTGGCATCCGGCAAAATCGGAGTCAGAATACCCAATGATCTCCAAAGAGTCTGATCTCCTATATATGAGCATATGATCTTTTGTTCTCTTCAAATACCTCATAACTCTTTTGTCTGCTTTCCAATGATCCATTCCTGGATTGCTTAAGTATCTGCCTAAAACTCCAACAATGTACGCTATGTCCTGGACGCGTACAAACCTGGGCATACATTAGACTCCCTACAGTGATGCATAGGGAATCTTCTCGCATCTCCTGAATCTCAATATTTCCTTTTGGGCATTGATCGAGACTAAATTTGTCTCCTTTAGCGCCAAGGGGTATCACCTGGTTTGCGATCCCGCATGCCAAATATTTTGAGCACCTTATCGATATAGATGCTTTGTGATAATCCTAGAATACCTCGAGATCGATCTCGATGTATCCGGATCCCTAATACAAAGGAGGCATCACCAAGATCTTTCATCTCGAAATTTCTTGATAGAAATCTCTTGGTTTCGTGCAACATGCCTATATTGTTAGTGGCAAGCGGTATGTCATCAACATACAATACCAGGAAAATATACTTGCTCCCACTGAATTTGTGATACACACAATCGTCAACCGCATTCATCTCAAAACCAAATGAGAGAACTACCGATGAAACTTGTGGTACCACCGACGAGATGCCCTTTTTAGTCCATAGATGGATTTTGTCAATTTGCAAACCATTTTCTTTGGGTCTCCCGACACAAAGTTTTCTCAGTTGCACCATATAGATTGTTTCATCAATGTTGCCATTGAGAAACGCCGTCTTAACATCCATCTGATGTAGCTCCAAATCATAATGTGCAACAAGAGCCATGATTGTCCTAAAAGAGTCCTTCGATGAAACCGGGGAGAAGGTCTCTTTAAAGTCAATCCCTTCCTTTTGAGTATAGCCCTTGGCTACAAGACGAGCCTTATACCCTTCCACATTACCTTTGGAATCCCTTTTGGTCTTAAATATCCATTTGCAACCAATGGGTTTCGCACCTTCTGGTAATGGGACAAGTTCCCAAACCTTATTGTCTTGCATGGACTTATACTCCTCATTCATTGCTTCAATCCATTTTTCCGAGTTGGAATCTTGCATGGCTTCATGGAAATTGATTGGATCATTTTCCATCATACCATCATTTTCCTCATGTTCTTGGAGAAATACTATGTAATCATCCGGAATAGCATTTCTTCTTTCTCTAGTGGATCGTCGCAACGGCACCTTGGTTCTTGAAGCACTGGTTCTTGAAGATCTTGAGTTTGTTCTTCCGGGACAACTAATTCATCTTGAATGGGAGTTTGAACAACAATGTCTTGGAGAGGTTCCGTACTTGCTTCATCGAAGCAATCGTATGAACCGGTCCTGGAATTGAAACTGATTCTTCCTCAAAGACAAAGTCTTTAACCTTATTTCTCCCGCCAAACTCAATATCCTCAAAGAATGTGGCAGTTCCCGTCTCAAAAATTGTCTTTAATTTGGGATCGTAAAATTTATAGCCCCTGGATCGTTCAGAATAGCCAATAAAGTAGCCGCTCCTTTGTTCGGGAATCCAATTTCCTTTCATTTGGCCTATAAGGCCTTGCCTCAGCTGGACATCCCCATACATGAAGGTGATTTAGACTAGGCTTTCTACCTGTCCAAAGCTCATAGGGTGTTTTGGCAGCTGCCTTAGTTGGCACTCTGTTCAAAATGTAAGCTGCAGTCTTCAATGCCTCTCCCCAGAGTGACTCCGGTAAAGTAGAATGACATAGCATACTCCTTACCATATCCTTAAGAGTCCGGTTTCGTCTTTCAGCTACACCATTCATGCTAGGTGACCCCGGCATGGTGTACTGTGGGACGATCCCACATTCCTGAAGGTATTTGGCAAATGGTCCCGGATGTTGTTCACCTGAACCGTCATACCTACCGTAATATTCACCTCCACGGGCAGATTTGACACTCTTAATTCTTTTATCGAGTTGATTTTCAACTTCAGCCTTAAATGATTTGAACATGTCCAAAGATTGAGACTTTTCATGTATAAGAAATAGGTACGCATATCTGGAATAATCGTCTATGAATGATATAAAGTATTGTTGACCATTCCAAGATGGTGTTGGAAATGGCCCACAAATGTCCGTATGTATCAATTCTAAGACATCTGTAGCTCTATATGCTCCCAATTTCTTTTGTTTGGTCTGTTTGCCCTTAATGCACTCAACACAGACATTAAAGTATGTAAAGTCAATGGAATCAAGGATCCCATTTGACACAAGTCGTTCAACTCTATTTCTAGAGATGTGACCTAGACGCTTGTGCCACAACGCTCCTGAATTTGCATTGTCAACTTTGCGCTTAGTACCACATGATTCCACATTCAAGTTTTCATTATAGGAAGCAATAGTGTCAAGCAAATATAGATTGTCATACACCATAAGAGTACCAGTTCCAACAACATTTGAATTAATAGATAAACTGAATTGATTGTTTCCAAATGAACAATGATAACCAAATTTGTCCAAACAAGAAACAGAAACTAAATTCCGTCTAAAGGACGGTACAACAAAAGTATCCATTAAATCCAAATAATAACCAGTACTTAATAACAACCTAAAATGACCTATTGCCTCTACTTCTACCGACTTGCCATCTCCCACATAAATGCGTCTTTCAGCATCAGTTGGCCTTCGGTAACTCAGGCAACCCTGCATTGAAACACTGATGTTAGTAGTAGCCCCAGAATCTAACCACCAAGTGTTTCTAGGTACTGAAGCTAAATTTACCTCATAACAGACCAAAGTAAGGAACATACCTTTCTTTTCACGCCAGGCATGATACTTGGTACATTCCTTCTTGACATGTCCAGTCTTGCCGCAAAAGAAGCAACCGTTGTCACCCTTATTTTGCTTATTTTGTGTTGGACCCTTAGCAGCTTCATTCTTAGTATCCTTATGTTTCCTCTTTTTGCCCTTGTCTTTAGAGGCGCTTGCTAAGTGAGCACTTTCTGTCCTTTCTTGCTTCATCCTCTCTTCCTCTTGCACACAATATGAAATGAGCTCGTTAAGAGACCATTTCTCCTTCTGACAATTATAACTGATCTTAAATTGAATGAATTGTGCAGGAAGAGATATTAGCACCAAATGTGCGAGTAAGTCATCTGATAACTCGAGCTTTAGAGCCTTAAGCTTGGAAGCAATATTAGACATTTCCATTATGTACTCTCTTACATTTCCTTTGCCCTTATACTTCATAGAAATCAAGCTTTGAAGGAGTGTGCTTGTTTCTGCCTTATCACTTTTGGCAAAGCGTTTCTCAATTTCGGCAAGGAATTCTATGGCACTTGTTATCTTTTCAGATATAGCACCCCTAAATGCCTCAGGAATGCTGCGCTTAATGATCATGAGACTCATACGATTGGAGCGTTCCCATTTCTCATAAGTTTTCCTCTCTTCAGAGGTACTGGAGTCCGTAAGAGAAGAGGGTTGCTCCATCCTTAGTGCAAGGTCAAGATCCATGCAGCCCAGAACAATTAAAATGTTCTCTTTCCAGTCCTTAAAGTTGGTACCATTAAGGACCGGAACCGAATTCATGTTAGCAGATACAGTAGCAATATTAGCTGGAAAGAGAACAAAACAAACAACATAAATATACTCACATCATAATTTAAAATTCAATCGTCAACAAATTCAAATAATTGTATAATTCATCTCAAGATACCTAGTGCAACATTAATGTCAAGTCTTTGGACAGTAATATTAATTGCTAGTGGTACTCTTGTTGTAATGATCAAACATTGATAATAATGCATGTCAAATAATAAACCCCTCTTTGGATTGATTTATCATTCACATGTACAACATTATAATTATCACATGTTTACCATCACAGGTGTCTACGTAATCCGGCCAAATATTAACCTTCCTTTGGGCCGATTAATACCCGCATGGATACACGTATACACTAACATTTAACATTTCTTATGAGCAATCTGCACAGAGAGGTCACTTTGGCGACTTCATGTTTCAATTGGCTCACTTAAAATGTTAAACAATTATACAATTCAAAATTATGAGCAAAAAATTTGAATTCATTAAGATCTCCTTTAACAAGATTGTTTGAACACCAAAAGTCAGAATTTAAATTGTAGCCTAGTGGTTGGCCCTCTGCCTACAAACCAGTATGTACTGGGTTCGATTCCCGCCTACGCCAAACTGATCATTTTATTCATTTTCCATAAAAATTACTTAAAATAAAATTAAATGCACAAGGAGCCCTTCAATGAGAATCGATCCCTGGACATTTGCGAAACGTTGTGACCGCTCAAGCCACTGGACCAAAGCACACGCTGCTTAATGTAGCGAACTTTAAAATATAAATATGAATCACAACGATTCATAAAGAAACCGGCACCATTACGGTCACAGAAATTGTAGCAACTTTACTACCAAGTTACATTTAAATTCCACAAAAACTGAATATGTGGGGAAAGATACACCACAAGAATGAAAAATAAACATTTCCAATAAAATCAATCAAAACATATCAACATTACACATTTACACTGTATTTGCTATTAATGCCTTTTTCATGTTGATATGTGATGCGCAGACAGATTTTAGGAAGGAAAAAAATGCTTTCTGGTCGTTCTTCACCCATTTTAAACAGGACGTGAGAGACAAATAAAACCACAGTCTCTACGTCAATTAGAAATCATGTTGCATGGTGAATAATCAATTAATTTATCAATTACTCAACGTAATCCAACATGAAACAGAGACCGATTCATGGAAAAAAAATTACATCATGGAAGATCAATGAATAAAAATTTAAGAATAACATTAAGACTTAAATCATACATGAATTGATCATGGGTTGCTCTGATACCACTTGTTAGAATCATAATTATTTGTGCCTAAACATGTTTCTTATTCCTTAAACATCATGTAGACAAAATCAATATCAACAAGAAGCATGTTCATCTTCAAGAACAAATACAAAAGAAAATTTTATCGATAATCCCATGACAATTCAAGATGATTATCGAATGCGGAAGCATACCCGGAGGATCCATGAAATCTTGTTGGAAATGTTGAAGTTCCTGATAAAGTAATGATCTTCCAATTGTAGGTTCTCCTTAGCCTTAGTTCCTCCTCTAATGGGATGAAGAGAATTGAAATTCTTTTCCTTTTGATTATGTCTACAATTGGGGACCATAACCCTTTATTTATAGGAATTGCATGCCCTTTCACGAAAAGTGATGTCCCTTCGGATTCAAACTCTTTCATGAAGAGTCGTGACTATCCACACATTTCTTATCTCTAATTTTGCCCATCATAAAAATAGAAATAAGACCTTATGGTATCTACACAATAATTTTCATAACAATTATGTCCATAGCCATAAACCTTACTTGAATTAGATCACTTTTAATTTGACTAATTAAAAAAATAATGGCCCTAACACATTTAAACATTACAAGTGTGACCCAAAATTTCTAACATTAGCAAGTTAGTTAGCATAGCAGTTACTCTTTCTTTACTTTCTTCGACAGTTCTCTTTCTGTTTGTACAAGTATATATACCTTTGTACTCAGTAATTTTATCATGAATGAGAATTCACATTTTTCTAAAGTTCAAGTTCTCTCTGCTACTCTCTCTTTTCTGCATCTCATTCATCAAGCTCCATTCATGGTGATGGAAGTTTACATGGTATCAGAGCTCCTTTCCTAGGGGCTCTGTTACCGCTGCGAACTCTTCTTCCTTCATTTCTCAGTCTCTTCTTGCTTTATCAATCACCAATTGTGTGATTGTTCAATCGATCTTCTTCAATTTCTGGAAGTCGATTTTTCTTGACCTAATCGTTTGTTCAATCGATTTTCTTCAATTTCTGAAAGTCGATTTTTCTTCTTGACCTAATCATTGAGGTCATAGCAATTCTTGTTTCAATCTCAGTCGAATTGCTGAGTATCTTTGTTCGCTATCGCCGATTTACGATACACTTGAGTTTTTGAGATCCAATCGCGATTATTCGCCTCTGATTTGTGGTGTTTCTTTTGTGATCTTATTGATTTTTGAAGAATGGCAGAAACTGAAGGAAACGTGGCAAATGCGAATCAAATTGTTCCAGTGAATGTCACTGCAGATTTCACTAGTCCATATTACATGATACAGAATGAAAGTCCAGGTGCAATTCTAGTTTCCGAGAAGATGAATGGTGATAATTACCACCAGTGGTCAAGATCGATGATCGTAGCACTCAGTTCCAAGAACAAGGAACAATTTGTGGATGGTACTTTACCAAAACCTCCAGTTAATGATCCTGATTATAAGATTTGGTGTAGATGCAACAAATTGGTGTTTGCCTGGCTCATACACTCACTGGAGCCAGAGGTCAAACAGACTGTGCTTTGGATGGAAAATGCTCATGAAGTTTGGAAAGATCTCAAAAAGAGGTATTATCAGGGAGATGTATTCAGAATTTCAGAAATACAAGAAGAAATCTACATATACAAGCAAGGTGATGCCTCTATCACTGCTTATTTTACACATCTAAAAGGACTTTGGCAAGAAATTGAGAATTTTAGGCCTATTCCTTCATGTACATGTCAAATCACTTGTTCATGCCAATTGGTTCCAACTATTAGGACATATATTGAGAATGATTATGTCATAAGGTTTCTAAAAGGATTGAATGAGCAATACTCAGCTGTGAGATCACAGATAATGCTTATGAAACCACTTCCTGATATTGGTGAAGTCTTCTCTATGTTGATTCAGTAAGAAAGGCAAATGAAATTGATTTTTGATGAACCTAAAGTGCTGATGAGTTCTAGTGATGGCAATTTTAGAGGTAGAGGAGGTGGTTATCGTGGCAGAGGAAATGGCTCTAGGGGCCGAGGAGGAAATGGCAGAGGAGGAAATGGCAGAGGCAAGAGCTCCAAGTACTGTACATATTGTAACAGAATAGGACATACAGTGGATACATGCTATAAGAAGCATGGCTACCCCCCAGGCTACTTCCAAAGAAACAATAGTGCCAATAATTGCATACTAGAAGAAGAAATAGAAGAAGATGACAGATCAATAAGATCCTTGAGAATCAGAGAAGAAGGTGATGATAGCTCTAAAATGAGCTTCACACCTGAACAACATAAAGCCATTCTGGCTATGCTACAACATCCAATAGGGCATCAGAATGTCATCCCTCACAATGCAAATCAGATTGTGACTTACACTACAGGAAAAACAGGTATTGTATGCACTGCTATGAACTATCATGCTTCTGCCAATTGGATATTAGATACCGGGGTTACAGACCATGTGTGTCACACTATATCCTTATTTCAATGCCATAAAAGGATAAGACCTATTCTCATCAAACTCCCTGATGGATCTCAAGTGTCTACAGACATTGCTGGGACCAAGGTTTACAAAATCGGACCGGCCATCGAACCGGTGAAGGCAGCGGTTCGAGGTTCAATGGTCCAACCGAGGTTGAACCGTGGTTGAACCGGTTATAATTAAATAATATTATTTTAATTTTTAATATAATATTTGTAACAATATTAAACAAAAAAACAACATAACAACTAAAATTATTAAGCACAATTTTTTATATTTTGAAATTAAACTAAATAAATATAAAAATATATGTTAAAATCATCTTCATAGGGAAAACCAACCCAAAATCTACAACTAGCCCACATATGTTAGAAAACAAAAGAATTGGGTTTTGGCTAGGATGACCCAAATCCTTTTATACTAATTTTTTTTTTATTTAAGAAACCGGTTCTGGCCGGTTCACTACCGGTTATGACCGGTTTTACCGGTTTTGAACCGGTTTTCCGGTTTTTCCACCGGTTCGATGCTATGCCGGTTTTCCCTGTGAACCGGACCGGCCAAGGTCCCGGTTCCCGGTCGGACCGGTCGGACCGGCCGGTCCGGTTCGGTTTTCAAAACCTTGGCTGGGACTGTAATTTTGTCTGATAAGTTGTACCTCACAGATGTGTTGTTCATACCTCAGTTCACATTCAATTTGATATCAGTCTCAAAAATGGTTAAATCCAATGACTGCAAACTGACTTTTGATTGTAATGCCTGTCATATACAGGACAGCATTACATTGAAGACGATTGGTACAGCTGGATTGCAATGAGGCCTATACTCTCTTAACTCAAGGGCAGGTTTATCCTTTACTTCCCCTTCTGCAAATGTAGTTAGTTCCAATAAAAATTGCATATGGCACATGAGATTAGGACACCCATCATATGAAAGATTGACACAGTTAAGTAAATGTTTCCCATTTGTTAAAAGTAATAAACTCTCAGAGCCTTGTGATGTATGCTACATGGCAAAACAGAAGAGGATTCCTTTCTCAGAAAGTATTACTAAATCAACTATTCCTTTTAATCTGCTACATATGGATATATGGGGACCAATTTCGGTTTCCTCACTGCTTGGACATAGATATTTTTTGACAATTGTTGATGATTGTACAAGACATACTTGGCTTTTCTTCATGAAACCAAGTCGATCATCACGATCATATCAAATAGTTCATTGCTCTTGTTGAGACACAATTCAGCACTCATGTCAAGTCCATTAGGACAGACAATGGAAAAGAATTCATGTTGCATGATTATTATGCCCAAAAAGGAATTCTACACCAAACCACATGTGTAGAAACTCCTCAGCAGAATGGCATTGTGGAAAGAAAACACCAACACCTACTGGCAGTAGCTCGAGCTCTCTTGTTCCAATCTAATGTTCCCAAATGTTTTTGGACACAAGCCATAAGCCATGTTGTGTTCCTGATTAATAGGATGCCAACCCCTTATTTGAAAAACAAATCCCCTTATCAGGCATTGTTCAGTAAGCTCCCAGAGATTGATCAGTTAAGGGTGTTTGGATGCTTGAGCTATGCCACCACTCTTTCAAGTCATAGGAAGAAACTTGACACACGGTCCAGAAAGTGTGTTCATCTTGGGATCAAGACTGGAACAAAAGGATATTTGCTGTTTGATCTCAAAACTAGAGAGCTATTTCTCTCCAGAGATGTTGTCTTTCATGAAGACAAATTTCCCTTCAGTGCCAACTCCACATCCCTTAGTCATGACAGTACCATGAGGTCTTATCCCATTGCCACTACAAATGACAGTAACTCACCATATGACCCATGGTACCCGAACCCCACCATCACCACAACAAACCCAACAAGCCATTCTCAACCTGCTCAAATCCCAAATTCTCAACCTACTCCAATCCCAAATACACAACCTGCTCAAACTGATCATGTTCCCTCATCCACACATAATCCTCTTACCCAATCACCTCAAGATGAAACCTCATCCCATTCTACCCCAATCCAACCATCTCCAATTCCCATCAGAACATCTAACAGGCCCAAGAAGCCACCCTCATACCTTCAAGACTATCATTGTTCGCTTCTTAACACCAATGCCAATACCTCACACACCAAATATCCTATCTCTCATTATGTCTCTTATGACCATCTATCACCAAAACATAAACATTTCTCCTTAACCATTTCCACTGCTTCTGAACCTGAGTCATACCATGAAGCCATACAACACCCGGCATGGCAAGCAGCCATAAATTCAGAACTGGCAGCTTTACACAAGAATCACAACTGGGTTTTAACACAGGCCGCCCGATAAGCCACTTGTAAGTTGTAAATGGTTATTCAAGCTTAAACATCATGCGGATGGCACAGTAGAAAGACACAAGGCTCGATTAGTAGCTCGAGGTTTCACACAAAAGGCAGGGCTGGACTATCTTGAGACTTTTAGTCCAGTAATCAAGATGACTACAGTTCGGTTGATATTGGCTTTAGCTTCTTCCCACAACTGGTTCCTGCAGCAATTAGATGTGAACACATCATTTTTGCATGGTGATTTACTGGAGGATGTTTACATGCAGATCCCACCTGTCTTAGAGGTGCCTGGTCCAAATCTTGTCTGTAAACTACAGAAATCCCTCTATGGGTTGAAGCAAGCCAGCAGACAGTGGAATGCCAAGCTCACAGACACCTTGATTCACTCGGGATATGTGCAATCTAAAGCCGATTACTCTTTGTTCACAAAGAAAGATTCCAAGGGCTTCACAGCTATTTTAGTTTATGTGGATGATCTGGTTCTCACAGGCAACAATCTTACTGAAATTAATGCCATCAAAGTCTTGCTGGACCAGAAATTCAGCATCATGGACATCGGAGATTTAAAGTATTTTCTGGGATTTTAAGTAGCAAGATCCAACTTAGGCATCTCCCTCTATCAAAGAAAATACTCATTAGACTTGCTGCAACACACAGGTGTCTTGGGATGCAAGCCTTGCTCCACTCCCATGGACCCAAAAATCAAGCTAAGCAAGGAAACTGGCAATCAACTTTCCGATTCTTCTCCTTACAGACGCCTTATTGGGAAGCTGCTCTACTTAACCCACACACGTCCTGATATATGTTATGCAGTGAGTAGATTGAGCCAATTCCTTGACTCTCCCACGGACATCCATCAACAAGCAGCTTTCAGAGTCATTCGATACCTAAAAAATGCTCCAGGCTCTGGTGTATTTTTTCCCTCAGCATCTGATCTTTGTCTCAGAGGTTTCACCGACTCTGACTGGAGGGCTTGCCTCGACACTAGGCGCTCCATCACAGGGTTCTGTTTCTTCTTTGGCAATGCTCCTATATCATGGAAGAGCAAGAAACAGAATGTCATCTCACGCTCCTCCGCTGAAGCTGAGTATCGGGCGTTGGCTCAAGGAACCTGTGAGGCTCAATGATTACTCTATCTTCTACAAGATCTACACATTCCTCATACAAAACCAGTTGCCATTTACTGTGACAATCAATCTGCCCTCCATATAGCTGCTAATCCGGTATTTCACGAACGGACTAAACACATTGAGCTTGACTGCCACTTGGTCCGTGACAAGGCTCTAGCAGGGGTCACACACCTCCTACCCATCCCAACTGAAAATCAAATCGCAGACATTCTCACCAAACCACTGCATCCTGGCGCTTTCACAACACTTCAATCCAAGCTTGGAATGATTGACATTCACTCCAGCTTGAAGGGGGGTGTTAACTAAAAGGGTTTAGTTGATTATCTGCTAAGTATGGCAGTTAATCAGTTAGCTTGATAGTTAGACAGTTAGCAAGTTAGTTAGCATAGCAGTTACTCTTTCTTTGCTTTCTTCGACAGTTCTCTTTCTGTTTGTACAAGTATATATACCTTTGTACTCAGTAATTTTATCATGAATGAGAATTCACATTTTTCTAAAGTTCAAGTTCTCTCTGCTACTCTCTCTTTTCTGCATCTCATTCATCAAGCTCCATTCATGGTGATGGAAGTTTACAGTTTTAAATAAAATTAATTTAAAAAAGTTTAATAAATAAAAAAATAATAATTTAAAACAAATAATGACATGACAATAAATGCTGACATGGTGAAATTTGATTGGACATATGTGTAAGGTGTATTTACATAGTCTATCTATGGAAGTTAAACTCATAAATCAAACAATTTTGAAATAAGAGAAGGACAAATATTAGTCAGTACCCTAATAACATTTGTTAAAGAAACTATTAAGTATGGCTTGAACATGATTGCTATATTTAGTAAATTCTTATAATCCATTGTTTTTATTTATGATTTAGTTGTTATTAATCATTCGTAATTGAAGGCTTGTGTTGCTTGCACTTTAGTAAAAATAGGTGGTGAAAGATTGTAAGAATTCAAACAAAAACAAAAGAGAATTCATTCCTTTTGAGAGTAGAGTTGTGAGAGATAATAATTCCTGGAGAATTCTTCATTGTAATTTTTGTTCTTTTCTCATATATAAGAGATTCTTCTTTGTGCCAATTATCTTTTATATTATTAAGTTTTTCTTCGTTAAAGATAGTTTTCACAACAAACTGCCATCAAAGCTATGTCAACTACAAAGTTTGACGTTGAGAAATTTACTGGCAAAAATAACTTCAACCTGTGGCGGGTGAAGATTCTCTCTCTCCTCACGCAACAAGAATGTGAGTTGGCATTGGAAGGAGAAGAAAAGCTGTCAGCCGACCTCACGGCTGCACAGAAAAGGGTGATAACAAAAAATGCATATAGTGCAATATTGTTATCGCTAGGTGATGAAGTTTTAGGAGAAGTCTCTGGAGAAAAGACTGCCAACAAGCTGTGGGCAAAGTTTGTCAAAAAAAAAACATTGGGAAAAGCTTGAAAGTCAATACATGACAGAGTCTTTCCATAATCGTCTCTGCTTGAAGAAATGATTATATAATATGCAGATGCATGAAGGTGAGTCCATTCACAAACATATTGTTAATCTCAACCAGATTGTTCTTAGTTTGAAAAATATTGATGTTGCGGTTGACGGCGAGGACCAAGCTGTTCTTCTTCTTAGTTCTTTGTTGAGGGTTTATGACAATTTTGTAGACCCGATAATTTTCGGTTGAACTACATTGTCATGGAGGAGGTGAAAACTAGGGGTGGACAACAGTCGGATTCGGTCTCAAAACCCCAATCCGACGAAAACCGACCAGGAGATTATGTAACCCATTCCGGTCCGGTGGCACCTTCGGTTTAGGCGGATGACGGGTCGGCAGGTCAGCGGTTGTGACGGGTGGGTTGGCTAGGTTGAGGGTAAAAAAAAATTGCAGAGAGCTTAAAGGAGAAGGAAGACGAAATCAGCGAACCCATTAAAAAAACATCAAACCATGAAAAAAATCTTCAGATCTGAGTGTTTGAGCTTCCACGAAGAAGAGTGGACGGTGTTGGTCGGAGGTGAACGATGACAGAGCTAGGGTGGAGGAGCTGGGTAGGGGAATGGTCATGGGAGGCGGAGGCTGGAGGCGAGCGGTGAAGATCATTGTATTTCCCTGCACAGCCGCCTCAGAGACAAAAAATAGTGAGTGTTACTACTCTGTTAGTGACTTAGTGTTATGGTTATTTAAATTTTAGGGTTTCTGTTTTACTTCCTTATGGGTTGGCCTCAGAGACAAAAAATAGTGAGTGTTCCACCAGGTTGCTCGGGTTTTGGGCATAAGAGAAAAATTGTCCACCCTAGTGAAAACGGCCTTACAATCTTGGGAATTGAAAAGGCGAATCACTGATTCATATGACGGTACTAGCTCTAGCGAGGGTCTAATGATAAGAGGAAGAATAAACGAAAAGAAGAGTTTCCCATGAATACGGTCTAAATCACGCGGAAGGAATAAGAACAATAACAAATGTCATAACTGTCAAAGAGAAGGGCATTGGAAGAGAAATTGTCTGGAGCTCAAGAAAGACAAAGCGAGTACTTCGGAGTTTGGTGGAGTAGTTGTTGCCTCAGAAGAATCAGATGGTGGAAATGTTCTCATTGTCTCATCTAATGTTACTGATGATGATTGGATTCTTGATTCAGCATGTACTTTCCACATGACACCTAATAGAGATTAGTTTGTCACATTCAAGGATATGATGGTGGCTAAGTTCTGATGGAGAATGATAATGCTTGTAGCATTGCTGGTAAAGGTACGGTGCAAATCAAGATGATTGATGGTATTGTGAGAACATTAACTGATGTGAGGTATGTTCCAAAACTCCAGAAGAATTTAATTTCTTTGAGCATTTTAGATTCCCTTGGCTGTACACATTGAGATGAAGGTGGAGTCTTAAGAATTTCTATAGGTGCCTTGACTGTTATGAAGAGAAAGTTGAGGAGTGCAAGGTAGCACGGTGGTAGGCACAACTGCAGTTTCTTCTATTTCAGATATTGACCAGACCCATTTGTGGCATATGAGGTTACGTCATATGAGTGAGCGTGTAATGGATGAGCTTAGCAAGAGAGGCTTGCTTGATGGACATCGAACTGGAAAACTTGATTTTTGCGAGCATCGTGTTTATGGAAAACAAAGTAGAGGGACTCTTGATTATATCAATTCAGACCTGTGGAGCCCGTCAAGTGTTCCTTCTCATGGTGGAGCAAGGTACGTGTTAACTTTCATCGATGATTATTCATGAAAAGTTTGGATTTATGCCTTGAAACAGAAGAGCGATGTATTCCTCAAGTTCGGGTAATGGAAATATCTAGTAGAGAAGCAGACGGAGAAAAAAGTCAAACGACTCAGGACAGACAATGGGTTGGAATTTTGAAATAATGAGTTCAATGATTTTTGCTCAAACGAAGGAATAGCTCATCATAGAACTGTGAGACATACACCACAGCAAAAATGACGTGTCCGAACCATGAATTGGTAAATTTTGTTATACCATGTGGCAACCATGAAGAGGTTTGTACCATTGAGTTGGCGAAATCCTAAAGCAAAGTCACCTGAAGGTGAAAGCCATGCATCATTTTCATTGGTGGAGAGTGTAGAGATTGGAGTAATGTTTCCAAAAACAAAGAAACCTTGAAGTATGAGAAGGATTATGATAACAAGGATAGGAGCAACCATGTATTCCTATGGAAATGTTGTGGCTAAAGTTTGAAAAATGTCAACACTATATTTATTTATGTGTGGTGTTATTTTTTCTCGTATTTTATAATAACAACTCCTTTTATAGAATATGGTATGCCACTATATTTATATTTGTTATTAAGAAATACCTGACCAGATCAATAAAAAATTGAAGTATGGTGAGAGCAATTGACAAAAATTTCAGGTTGTCCACAAAGAAGAAATTTTAAACAGGACAGCGGGACCAAAAAATGGCTCTACCAATAGTCGGTCAATAAACGTGTTAACGAAGTGCACCACCAAATACGTGTTGCCTTAAAAATTGATGTCTTAAGCTTGTGCAAGTATATACAATCGCATCAAGTAATACATAGTAAGAAAGATCGTCCTACGAGGATTATAATGATGTAGCAAGTTCTATTTAGACTATATGCTCTTGTAAGTTAGAATTGGTGACAAAAGAATTGTGTGTATAGTGGCAACTAAACAGAACTTTGTAAAAGCAATGATTTAAAGAACAAGGTTAAAACTAGTTGTTGTGTCAAATATGAAAAAACAGCCTTAGGTATGCTCCTTAGTAACTTCTGCTTAGCTTAGGTTATGCTCTGTGTATGCTGTAGCATTTAACTTCAGGAAATAAATGTTGTGTTTTACAACACTGGAAGAGTATGTTCATTAAACGTCTTCTATTCCTAGATTCATATTAATTACACCCTCTTCTTAATAAGCATGTTCCAGCTATTTTAAGGACTTGAACAACTATTCCTGATTTATTCAACACCACTTAACTTTCCAATTAATGGTTTAACCCTTATCCTTTAACTCTTTCCACTAAACTCAGTTTTTCCAAACCAAGTAAGCTTAAGATTCAATTAAGTTGATCACTCTTAAATAAACAACAATTAACGCATGTTAAAGGAAAATACAGAAACATAGCATTGCATAAATTCAGCTAAGCATACATTACAAGTTATAAACCTAAAGCTACAACAAATTAACTCATGTTGAGCTTAAGTAAAACAAAAAATAAATGTGGATGAAAGTAGTTCATTACAATGGAGGAATACACATATGGCAGAAACGGAGGAAATTGAAGAAGAGAGTTTGTAGCTCACTCCCCTAGATCAGACAAGAATATGATATGTCATAAATTTTGTCCTTTTAGGGTTACAAAACCCTTATATTCCTAAACCACTATCCTATATTATGGGCCAACAAACAATGAATATTAAATGAGGACCCTGGCCCATTTCCTAAAGTGTGGAAATGTTGATCCCCGGGCGTGCACGTGGGCTCCAAGTCCAATAGTACATGTGCGCCTGCCAGGAGAGAGAAAATATAACATCCCCGACTGCTCTATGGACTGACGACTGTCCCCACAGACCAACACGGGTCTTTTCAACATGCTTTGTCCTCTCTCACACGCTTCCTGGGAAAACTTCCAAGGAGGTCACCCATCCCCGAATTTCTCCAAGTCAAGCACGCTTCACTGTGGAGTTCTTAAGTGATGGATTCCCGAAAAGAAGATGCATCTTGTTTGTATAAGTAGTACCAATCGATTCGTATAAGTCATCCTTAACTGTATAGTCCCTAAAATTTTTATTTTGACTATATTTTAATTTTCTTTTATTATGGGTCACTATTGTAACGAAGGGCGTTACATTTATGGTATCAGAGCAGTTCGATTATAAACCGGACTGTGGTAGTGAGCGGATTTATGGTGACTAATAGGCGAGGGACGAATGTTGCACTTGCAGCAGCTTTGGATTGTATGGCCAAAGCTATGCAAGGGCAACAGAGACTCTCCGTCAACGGAAGAGGAATAGAGTCTAGTCACTAATGGAGGGGTGGCAACCTAGGACCCTTAGCACGTGGGGCTTTTCGAATTCAAGAAGAACAATCCGTCATCATTCCGAGGTAGCTTAGATCCGAGTGAGACTGAATTTCTTCAACTCGTACAGGAGAAAAGTCACTCTATTGTTCGATTCAGGAGCAACACATTCTTTGATATATCCTTCATATGTGAAATTTGGGGTTACCTATCTTTCGTTTGTACTTTGATTCATGTGTTTCTACTACTATGGGGGATAATCTTATTTCTTATAGTTCTTGTTTGAATTGTTTTATTGTGCATCAGAACGTGCCTTATGTCATCGACCTTATTCATTATCTATGTCTGGGTTAGATGCTATTCTTGGTAAGGAGCGATTGTCGTCTAAACTGGTTGTCATAAAGTACTCTAATAGAACTGTTTTTTTATTGCCTCTTCACAACCAATGTCGATTGATCCTTCGATGTCAACCTATATTGTATTTGTTGTTCCTTGTAATAAGTGCTTAGTTGAGGGAGCTCATGGATCGATACATACTTTTCTTTTATGGTAAGGTATAGATTTATAGTGATATGGTAGTAATACATGTAGCGTGTGAGTAGAACACTTTCTCAAAACCTCCATGGAATGAATCCTTTAAATATGTGATTTCTTGATTTGTTTTGAAGCTTTTATATTATTATTTATTTATTTATTTTTAAATGTGGAAATTGGGGGTTTCACATGCAGATTTGTCTATTATGAAGAATCGGGGGTTTTGAGATTCTTGATTATTGATTTGGCATTCTTAAAATGTTTTGATGTTATTTGATGAATTAAGTTGATATTTTTTAAAAAATTTTATAAAGAATCTTTTATTTTGTGGTTTTGTTTCTTTTGTTACGGTGTATACGTGGCTCCTTAGTTTTATTTTCATACAAAATGTGCAGTCCTATCTCATTTGCGTTTACGCTGTTGTTACTTGAGTTAACTTTTCTTTTTGTTTGATGGAAAAATCACAAAACTCACTTGAATTAATTTTTTATATTCCATATGTAATTGTTTCCTTGTGAAGTGTTGCTTCATTTTGTCAAGTCATTTATGTTTTTCACTTTACCAAATTCAAATCATATTTAATTGAAATCACAATTTGCTCATGTTTCCCGACACACTCTTTCCTGGTGCAATGATTTTATTTTTATTTTTTTTATCGGATCCTAATTAATTTTTGTTTAATTATAGTATGAGTCAAATTTCCACTTTAATTATTGTTAAGAAATATGTTTGATTTTGTAATAAGTTTTGAGTTCTTTTAATGGAAAAAAAATGATGGGAGTATGAGGTTATATATGGGCAGTATATAATTGAACAAAGTAACCATCAGGGATAAATATTTTTTACCTTGGATATATGAATCTAATAGAAGAGTCTAGGGACATGAATTTGGATGTCTTTTAAGGCTTTAAGCTTGAAAATTGAATTGATTGAAAATTTGTAGTGACCTTAGAAAATAGATTAAGCGAACGTAGTTTTTTTTTAGACCAGAAATTGCAATCTCTTTTGGATCAAGAGAATTATGTGCTATTTGTTAATGGTCTAATGTTGTTTAAGAATGGGATCATTGTTCCTAAGGAAGGGAGCCTTAGAGGAAAAGAAATGTTAGAAGAGACATATAAAGGAACGTTAACAATACATCTAGGGATAGCAAAAATGTCTCAAGTTTTAAAGATGAACCGGTGGAGGAGAATAAAAATGGGTGTTGTATAAATATGCTCAAATTTTATTGTTACGTTGTAATCTTATTATAATTTTTTTAGAGAATTACTTTTCTTGAAATTTCAGATTGCTTCTCAAGTGACCAAATATTAACCATGATTAATATACCACATGATTTGTTTTCCATATATGCTAATGGCATGTCTAATTCTAACAAACTTATATTTTTATCAAAAAGTTAAAAATGATATTTCTTATTTGTATGTGCCTACTCAAAGATAAGATGGAACTGATTTACTAGTACTACTGCGGTGTATATTTTTATAGTCGTTTCTGCACAATGTCTGCACGATTTAATTGCAAGGTTATTAAATCTTATTCTCCATTTTGTTATCACATTTCTTTTAAGTTAGATCTTCTTATCAACGGTAGGTGAAACTATTTCTTTTTCTTATGAAATTATTATCTTGGGCTAAGATAAGAATTAGTACGTGGATGTCGCTACTGCTTCTCCTTTCTTTATTTTTCTTATTTATAAAATGCCTCCGTTATGCAAATAATATAATAAATTTGGTGTAGTGTTTGTAAAAGACTATTATATCTACGTATGGATGGTATAAAACTTTACTTCATTTTATTTTTTGGATTGTTTGTTATAAATTTAATTTGTGAGAATGCCTATAATGATGAAATGCAAGTGTATTCTAATTATAGACGGATGGACGAAAACAAATTCTTAAGTACATCCCAGAATTGCTCCAAGTAAAACATGCTTAACTGTGGAGTTCTTAAGTGATGGGCTCCCGAAAAGAAGATGTATCTTATTAGCATAAGTAGTACCAATCAATTCATATAAGCCTTTCTCAACTGTATAGTCCCACATTTGTAACATCCACTACAAAAAAAAGGGTGTTTAGCGACCGAAGAAATCGGTCGCTATTCATCAAAATTCGGTTGCTAAATAGGTTAACGATCGAATTAGCGACCGAATAATGACGGTTGCTAAAACCCTGGTCGCTAAATGATTTAGCGACCGAATTTGTAATCGGTCGCTATTAGCGACCGAATAATTCGGTAGCTAAATTATAAAAATCGGTTGCTAAATTGGTCTCCTAAAACCAGTTATGTGACCAATTTTAGCGACCGAAAATTCGGTCACTAATTCGATCGCTAAATTGGTCACCAAATTAAAAAAAATCAGTCACTAAATGTGTCCCCAAAACTTGTTCTAGGGACCAATTTAGTGACCGATTTCTTTAAAAAACATATAACAAACCAAATATAATTTTTTTTTTATAAGCTAAAGTGTATTGAAAGAGTATAATGGGTACTCTAAACTCATAAACAAAAGAATCAAATACAAGAGGGATAAGGTAGAGATTCAACCAAAGTCGGAGAAGACAATAATGGTTGATATACTAACTAATCGTCGACCAATAAGAATTCCTCAGTACCTAATATTTAAAACCAATCCATCGCCCAACTATTGGCAATTTAGTGCCTAAAAACTTATTATGGATAACAGCAGCAAAAGAGAAAAAGCCCTTTGAACCTTTACACCCTATAGAAAATCAAAAGCCCAAAAAGACCATAACAAGTCCATAAACTTTTAATCTGTAGCAATTAATTCAATCCCGTATTAGCCACCATGAAGAGCACAACACCCAGCTCCATGTAGAGAAAGAATTTGATTTAAACTTTAATGTTGCATAAGAATATAATGAGACAAAAATATAATGCTTCCCTTCTACAAGAATATAATGAAACACAGATGATTGAATGGAAAATTGGATATAAAATGTATCCACAAATTCACAATCTTCAAAATCTTGAACAACCTTGTAGGCTATAATCCTTTTCTATCAAGTTGTCTTATCAATAAGAGAAAGAGAAAGCATATCATACAAAGTCTAAAAGAAATGGGTAGGATTCATTTCTTCCCTTTTCTTTACATTTCATTCTTTCTAAAAGTTTCTACACAAAGTCTAAGAGATATGCTTTGTGGACTTACTCACGTGAAGAGATGTTCTTGTTGACATGTTCTCTAGAAACCAAACCACAAAAATTACCCAGAAATACATCATACCCTGCGAATAAGAAAATAATATACATGATATAATTCCAAAAAATGATGTTCCCTAAAGCACAAATATTATCTTGACAAACATAACAAACCTTGATCATACGCTTCAAAAGCTGGAGAAACAACAACACCATTAGATACCCAATTGAATCCAATTCATTTTAATTTCTGCATTTCACACATAGCAATCACACTATATGATATTTCAATGCAAACTCAAACTCAACCAATATTATTCAATTGTTACATATCTTGAAACCACATATAACCAAAAGTTCAAAGATACTTGCATGCTTATACCCATTAACAAGAGTTCAACCATTTTTATCATACAAAAATCTAAAATCAACATGCTGGAGTTCAAAACCAATTTACATCTCATACAACAAATAAAATTCAATAACACATTGAGCAATTGATTCAAGCATTTTCTCAAACAGATTATGTTCAATCTAACAAGTTGATTCACATAGAGCTAGAATTCACAGAACAATAAAACCAGAAAAAAAGAAAGAAAGAACCAACAGAAAGTGGGATGATAGTTGTAGGGCGATGGGGACGAACGCAACGACATGAGCACAAACTGGGCACGTTACTTAACGATGGCGGATGGGAGGGCACGAGAGCGGTGGAAGAGAGAGAGACAGAGGGAGAGAGAGACGCGAGTGAGACAGAGAAGGAGAGAAGGAGAGGGGGAGAGAGACGCGAGTGACAGAGAGAAGGAGAGAATGAGAGGGAGAGAGAGACGCGAGTGAGACAGAAGGAGAGAAGAAGAGGGAGAGAGAGACGCGAGTGACAGAGAGAAGGAGAGAAGGAGAGGGAGAGAGAGACACGAGTGAGAGAAGGAAAGGGAGAGAGAGACGCGAGTGAGAGAGAGAAGGAGAGGGAGAGAGATATGTATGCTTACCATGTAGAGGAGGTACGTGGTGGCCGGCGAGGGGCTTCTGCGACGCTGCGTGTGAAGAGAGGAAGAGAGGAAAAGAGAGAAATGGGGGAAGAGAGGAAGGAAATCGCGATTTAGGGATTTTAGTTTTAGCGACCGAATTATTCGGTCGCTAAATCGGTCACTAAAATGGTTAATTTGAAATTTGAATTCATAATTTTAGCGACCGAATAATTCGGTCGCTAAATCGGTCGCTAAAACGCTCTATTTTAAATTTTTTACGCGCCGTTTAGCGACCGATTTAATATCGGTCACAAAAGATAACTTAATTTTAACCGTTGCATTTAATTCGGTCGCTATTTCGGTCACTAAAAAGTCATAAATTTATGACTTTTACTTTCCTTTATTTTGCGACCGAAATAGAGACCGATAACTCTGCTACGCTCTATTTCGGTCGCTATTTCGGTCGCAATATCAACTCTAATCAGTATTTGATTTAGATCCTACAATCGGTCGCCATTTCGGTCGCAAACAGCAACCAACAAATCCGGTCGCTATTTTCAGTCGCTAAATAACTTTTTTTTGTAGTGATCCTGGCTGCTCTATGGATCGACGACTGTCCCCATAGACCAACGCGGGTCACCCATCTCAGAATTGCTCCAAGTCAAGCACGCTTAACTGTGAAGTTCTTAAGTGATGGACTCCCGAAAAAAAGATTCATCTTGTTAGTATAGGTAGTACCAATCAATTCATATAAGTCATCATCAACTGTATAGTTCCATACCTACACAGTCTCAGGATCCCTCTCATTCGGGTGTGTAATCGGTTAGTTAATTAATTTCGATAAATCCTTATACTATCAAATCTTTACACTAAACCTCTTAATTATATTTTATTTGCACTATAGTTTTTAATAATTCAATATATTTTTTTTTTATCAAATTAATTATATTAGAATTTTAGGATGTTACATTTTCTCCACTCCTTAAAGAATTTCGTCCCCGAAATTCATCCAATACTCAGGCTTCTATTTTAACTTATGTCACATACAAAACATGAAGGTTACCATACCTTAGATAAAATGATCTGGGTATTGTCGCACAATGTCATCCTCCATCTCCCAAGTAGTCTCCTCAGGAGTCAATCCTTCCCATAACACTTTCACCAATGGAATTGTCTTGTTCCTCAGAGTCTTATTGCTTTTGTCCAAGATTTGACTAGGCCTAGGCTTATAGATCAAATTATCTTTCAATTGTATAGACTCAGGAGCAATCACATGAGACTCATCGGACACATATTTTCTGATTGCGACACATGAAAAACATTATGAAGGTTTGCCAATTGAGGCGGAAAAGCCAATTGGTAAGCAACATGCCCGACTCTTTTAAGTGTTTGGAAAGATCCCATGAAACATAGAATTAGTTTTCTAAATGACATTGACCTTCACATCCCAATCTTAGGAGGGATTCTCAAGACTACTTGTTCCTCTTCCTAAAATTGTAAAGGCTTTATTTTCTTGTCGGCATAACACATTTTGCCTATTCTGTACATTGTGCATCTTTCCCTCGATTATTCATCATAATTGTGTCTCTTGGATTAAATTCGATCCTAACAAAATCTTCTCACCTACTTCGCACTAACAGAAAGGGGACCTACATTTCCTAATCACATCATGAAATATATATATATATTAAAAGAATAAAAAATTATTAAAAGAGTCAAAAAATTATTAAAAGAATCAAAAGAAAAAAAATATATGGTGGGCAAAACCAAATCCATGCAACAACAAATTCATCCGAATGTTTAATTAGAAAGACTCAACCTATTCCGGTTAAAGTCTCCTAAAATGAAACTGGATGGTAAGTCCCACAAAAAATAACATATATTAACCAAAAAAAATAAAAATAAAATGAAGTCAGCAAGAACATCTATATAATAAAACCATGCACTTAAGAATTTGTTTTCATCCATCCGCCTATAATTAGAATATCCTTACTTGCATTTCATCATTATAAGCATTTTCACAAATTAAATTTATAACAAACAATCCATAAAAGAAAATGAAGTAAAGTTTTATACCATCCATATGTAGATATAATAGTCTCTTACAAACCTTACACCAAATTTATTATATTATTTGCATAACGGAGGCATTTTATAAATAAGAAAAGTAAAGAAAGGAGAAGCAGTAGCGACATCCGTATACTAATTCTTATCTTAGCTCAAGATAATAATTTCACAAGAAAAATAAATAGTTTCACCTACTGTTGATAAGAAGATCTAACTTAAAAGAAATGTCATAACAAAATGGAGAATAAGATTTAATAAACTTGCAATTAAATTGTGCAGACATTGTGTAGAAGCAACTATAAAAATATATACCGCAGTAGTACTAATAAATCAGTTTCATCTTGATCTTTGAGTATGCACATACAAATAAGAAATAACATTTTTCACTTTTTGATAAAAATATAAGTTTGTTAGAATTGGACATTGGTTAATATTTGGTCACTTGAGAAGCAATTTGAAATTTCAAGAAAAGTAATTCTCTAAAAAAATTATAATAAGATTACAACGTAACAATAAAATTTGAGCATATATATACAACACCCATTTTTATTCTCCTCCACCGGTTCATCTTTAAAACTTGATACATTTTTGTTATCCCTAGATGAATGGTTAACGTTCCTTTATGTGTCTTTTCTAATATTTTTTTCCCCTCTAAGGCTCTCCTCTTTAGGAACAATGATCCAATTCTTAAACAATATTAGATCATTAACAAATAACACATAATTCTCTTGATCCAAAAGAGATTGCAATTTCTGGTCAAAAAAAAAAAAAAACAATGTTCGCTTAATCTATTTTCTAAGGTCACTACAAATTTTCAATCAATTCAATTTTCAAGCGTAAAGTCTTAAAAGACATCCAAATTCAAGTCTCTAGATTCTTCTATTAGATTCATATATCCAAGGCAAAAGATATCTATCGCTAGTGGTTACTTTGTTCAATTATATATTGTCCATACATAACCTCATACTCCCATCATTTTTCCCCACTAAAAGAACTCACAACTTATTACAAAATCAAACATATTTTTTAACAATAATTAAATTGGAAATTTGACTTATACTATAATTAAACAAAAATTAATTAGGATCCGATAAAAAAAAATATTGCACCAGGAAACAGTATGTCGGGAAACATGAGCAAATTGTGATTCCAATTAACTATGATTTGAATTTGGCAAAGTGAAAAACATAAATGACTTGACAAAATGAAGCAACACTTCACAGGGAAACGATTAAATATGGAATATAAGAAATCATTTCAAGTGAGTTTTGTGATTTTGCCATCAAACAAAAATAATAATAATTCAAGTAACAATAGCGTAAACGCAAATGAGATAGGACTGCACATTTTGTACGAAAATAAAATTAAGGAGCCACATATACACCGTAACAAAGAAACAAAACCACAAATTAAAAGATTCTTTATAAAATTAAAAAAATCAACTTAATTCATCAAATAACATCAAAACATTTTAAGAATCCCAAATCAATAACCAAGAATCTTAAAACCCCCGATTCTTCATAATAGACAAATCTACATGTGAAAACCCCAATTTCCACATTTCAAAATAAATAGATAATTATATAAAAAGCTTCAAAACAAATCAAGAAATCACATATTTAAAGGATTCGTTCCAGGGAGGTTTTGAGAAAGTGTTTTACTCACACGCTACATGTATTACTACCACATCACTATAAATCTCTACCTTACCATAAAAAAAGAGTATGTATCGATCCATGAGCTCCCTCAACTAAGCACTTATTACAAGGAACAACAAATACAATATGGTTGACACCGAAGGATCAATCGACATTGGTTGTGAAGAGGCAACAAAAAAAATAGTTTTATTAGAGTACTTTATGACAACAAGTCTAAACGACAATCGCTCCTTACCAAGAATAGCATCTAACCCAGACATAGATAACAAATAAGGTCGATGACATAAGGCACATCTCGATGCACAAGAAAATAATTTAAACAAGAACTGGAAGAAATAAGATTATCCCCCATAGTAGTAGAAATACATTAATCAAAGGACAAACGAAAGATAGGTAACCCTAAATTTCAAACATGAAGGATATATCAAAGAATGTGTTGCTCCTGAATCGAACAATAGAGTAACTTTTCTCCTGTACAAGTTGAAGAAATTCAGTCTCCTTCGGATCTAAGCTACCTCGGAATGATGGTAGATCATTCTTCTTGAATTCGAAAATCCCCACATGCTAAGGGTCCTAGGTTGCCACCACTCCATTAATGACTGGCCTCTATTCCCCTTCAGTTGACGGAGAGTCTCCACTGCCCTTGCATAGCTTTGGCCATACAATCCAAAGCTGCTGCAAGTGCAACATTCGTCCATCGCCTATTAGTCGCCATAAATCTGCTTACTACCAATGAAATATTGGGTTGATCAGGTCCAATATCCCAAAGAACAACATGCAGCATTTATAACTGTAACAAGAATCATATGTGTCCAAGTTTTGTTTTAGAAAAAGTTTCACTACCACGGTCCGATTTAGAATCGAACTGCTCTGATACCATAAATGTAACGCCCTTCGTTACAATAGTGACCCATAATAAAAGAAAATGAAAATATAGTTGAAATAAAAATTTCAGGGAGTATACAGTTAAGGATGACTTATATGAATTGATTGGTACTTCCTATACAAACAATATGTATCTTCTTTCGGGAGCCCATCACTTAAGAACTTTACAGTTAAGCATGTTTGACTTGGAGCAATTTTGGGATAAGTGAACTCGTGGGAAGTTTTCCCAGGAAGCATGTGAGTGAGGACAAAGCACGCTGAAAAAACCCGTGTTGGTTTGTGGGGACAGTCGTCGATCCATAAAGCAGTCGGGGATGTTACAAATGGTATCAGAGCAGCACCTCTCCCGGTACAGTGTGGTTCGAGGACAAATCAAGCGGAAGCCGGTGGGCATATGACACCCGGGGCTGACGAGGGCGGGGAGTGGTCGCCGATGCAAGAAGGCACATACAAGGAGCAGCTCCTAGCAGGCTTCTAGGTGGAGGGACACATGAATGAATCAATTACACACCGAAATGAGAAGGATCATGAGACTGTGTACGTATGGGACTATACAGTTAAGGATGACTTATATGAATTGATTGATATTACCTATACAAACAAGATGCATCTTCTTTTCGGGAGCCCATCACTTAAGAACTCCACAGTTAAGCGTACTTGACTTCAAGCAATTCTGGGATGGGTGACCTCCTGGGAAGTTTTCCCAGGAAGCGTGTGAGTTGGATAAAGCACGCTAAATATTCTGAGTGAGAATATCAGGTGGCATAACATCTTTATGTAGTCAATTGCAATGTCAAGAGCATCTACAATCCAAAGTAGCGGAACAGAACCAACATGCTATTGGGAGAATTGGTAATGGGGCTCTCTCCCAGGAAAAGAACCCGGGTTCGATTCCTTGAGTCACCCATTTGGGAGGCAGGCCAACCCAGCATGTAGAAAATCGGATGTCCCGCTGTCGACTCGAGGACTAGTCTCATAACTGATTTAAATGACCTAAGCTTGTGGAGATATGGTGGGATGGCCATATGAACAAAGTCTCTAATCACGGTGGATTAGCAAAAAAGAAAAAAAAATAGCCGAATGGAAGGCTTGCCTATTTTAACTTGACCAATGACTCTACATGGCATTGCCCGCTTCACAAAGCCTACTCCATTTTTGGGCCTATCAGTATAGTCAAGTTACCAATAAATAATTCATACAGTCAATTTGATCGGTTTTTTGTGTGAAAAAGGGGCCTAAGCCCAGAAAAACTATATTGATCGTTCTTTTAAGTATCAACAAGCCCTTCACTACCAAAAATCATATGGCTTTTTATTCCCAGTAAATAAAGAACGACGACAAGCTTAGTTGATAATATTTGATATCTTTTGCCGACAGCTTGGAAATTAAAAATATCCGTAGTCGACTGTTTTTAAAAATATCCTCTCTCTGTGAATATTCAATTCAATCCTGTCCCTTCGAAAAGAAACCAATCTCTGATTCTATTTCTAGCATATTTTATACAACACAATCACATTAGAAAAGTACCAGATATGAACACTTGTCGCTTAAAATAGAAACGGATCAAGGCAAAACAGGATGGACGGGCAGAGTACCTACGAGTCCGATTTGGCCCTTTTCGACTTCATCCGCCGCCACTTGCTCAACGGTTTCGACGCATGCAGATTCGGAGCCCCACCCACTGATTCGAGTCACGCTCGGAGCTCCATTTTCAGCAGGTTGTACCCATGCTTGAGTGACAGATGGGGCGAATTGCCACTCAAGGAAGACGACTCAGAAGACATGCTACTCTACGGTGTTCTCCGCGATGCCCTCAACGTTGGCTGGGTCCCATTTATCGAACCCGGCTCACCCCCTCCGGTGACGGTCAAACCGGAGCCAGAGTTCTGTCCACCGGACCCCATCGTTTCCCCTCCGGAGGCTCCGCAAGTGAAGACTGTGACGGCGGCAGTTCCGGGGAAAGGGAAGCGTTACCGCGGCGTAAGGCAACGGCCGTGGGGGAAGTTCGCTGCTGAGATACGTGACCCGGCAAAAAACGGGGCGCGGCTTTGGCTCGGAACATACCGAACGGCTGAGGATGCAGCTCTGAGTTACGATCGAGCCGCGTACAGGATGCGAGGTAAGCAGGCTCACCTGAATTTCCCGCTTCGAGTCAACTCGGGTGAGCCGGATCCGGTTCGAGTGACGTCGACGAGGCGGCTATGGCCCGATCCTCAGTCGTCGCCGGCGAAGAGGAACAAGAAGATGGTAGGGGCAACGGTGACAGCAGAAGGTGAAGTGGCACATTGACAGTACGCGCGTGGAGAACAATTAGTGCCGACAGGGAGTGCAATGTAATTATATTATTATTATAAGCTTTTTTCATATCGACTTTGTAGCAGCGGCTCTCTGCAACTGCAACCCACCCAGCCAACAAATTTTGGAAGCTCCCTTAAAACAAACCAATTAAGGAGTGGAAGAAAAATAAGCGATAGTAAAGCGTGGAGTGAGATGGTGAGTGTTGAGGGAAAGACGATCGAAAGCAAAAACAAACTAGTGGATGCAGTGGAGGTGGAGGTTTTGTTTGGGTTTTGTAAATATAAAATTTTTGTGTTTTTTTAGTTAGTTAGTTTGTTTGTTCGTTCAAATTAAATATATGTAAATATCTAATATATATGGATTAAAATAACCAATGTGTTGAGGTATCGGTTCGGGGCACCCAGGAATGTAATAATGGAGACAAAACTTACCTGGTTATTAAACGAATGAACCCTGTGACACGACCCTCATTGACCATGGGCCTGAACAAGTAGATAGATACACAACATACTCAGCCCACTAATGCAGAGAGTGAAGCCCATATTCGCCCAAAGAGACAGCCTAATAAACCTGCTTGGATGAAAGATTATGTTTGCTGATTGTGGTGACGTGTTAGGCAAAATGGTCGTCCGTGTGTGATAGACATTCACACTTGTGGAGTGATCATAATTTTTACTTTTTCCTTTATTTTATTATGAAGGTTGTTATGTAGTTTTGCTTTTTGCTTTATAAAGCATGTAATCAGGATCATTCGGTTATGATGAATATTGAGGATTCTCTTCTTTCCTAGAAATTCTTCTCTCTCATTCTTTTACCTTTTTTTTTTCCTTCCTATTCTGCCTTAAGGAGTCGGCCCTCACTCGAAGAGAGGCCCTTTATTATACAATCTGACACTTGCAGGTTGTATCATTGGTGCTTTCATTGTCTTACCTCACCATGGATCTTTATGATATTGTGACCGCACTTCAATCCAAATTGGATGCTCATTCTGCTTCACTCCAACAATTGTTACGCAATTCCCTTGATATCTTTTGGTACTGCTTCCCGCTCCCTGAAACTGAATGTTCCTCGCTTTGATGACTCAGATCGACTGACTGGCTCTTCCAGATTGAGGCATTCTTTGATTATCACGGCACCCCGGAAGATTCGAGGCTTCGGATCGTTTCGTTCGATTTAGAGGGTCGGGCATCTGCTTGGTTTCAATTGGGCCAACTGCGTATGAGGACGTCGAAGGAGAGCTCTCCAAATTGACCCAAACCGGCTCTGTGGCAGAATTTCAGGCCCAATTCGAGGATCTTCTCAATCGGGTAACGGCCATTTCTGAACCTCTTCTTATCAATTTCTTTATTACTAGCCTCAAGAATTCTTTACGGAGGGAGTTACAATTTCATCGCCCCAACACTCTGATGGAGGCATTTGCTATGGCCCGAGCATGCGAGGCCCGTCTTGAGGACAACCCAGTCCCTGTTAAGTCTTGGTCTCGCGGGCCTCCCAGGGTCAGCCCAACAAAACAATTTCTCTGCTACAACTAAGCCACAACCTAAAGGTACACCAGTCACACCTGCCTCGGCTTCACCACTTTCTCCATTACTTCCTACACCGAACCTGCCGATCCGTCGCCTCTCTCCAGCAGAACATCGTGATAAGGGTCTTTGTTTTAATTGTGATGAGAAGTGGGGTCCTACTCATCGTTGTCGGAGCAAGTTTTTGCTGTTAATGGTAGGGGTGGGAATAAGCCAGGCCGTCCAACAGGGGCCTATGGCCCGACCTACTTAAGGCCTGGCCTGAGGCTAGGGTTAGCCTTTACAAAAAGCCTCTTTAGTTAAATAGGTCAGGCTTGAGCTTATGAAAAAGCCTTTTAGACCTAATAGGCTGGCCTGTATAAAATTAATATTATTTTTAATTAAATACAATATATAATACAATATTATTTTTATTAAAAAAATTAAATATTATTCTTAACCCTAATCATTTAGAAACCCTTATTCACATTGCAAAGAAAGAAACCTTTCACTTTCTTTCCCCCTCTCCACTGTGTCGTCATCCTCACACCCGAGACTGAGTCTTTTTTTTTCCTCTCTCTTTCTCCCTCGCCACTCGCCACTCCATCGTCAGTTCCTTCCATCTGCGAGTTTTCTCATCTACGTTTCTCTCCCTCTCCCTCGTGGTGGTTTGTCACGTAGCCTCGTGGTGGAACTAGTTTGAACAATACCGTGGCTCGCGTTGGTTACGTGTGGCGGCGGCGGACTGGATTGAGGCAGAGTGGGGCGGCTCTTGGAGGTGGTTGCAGCAATACCGTCTGGCGAAGGGGCGCTCACGACGGTTCTCACAGTAATATCAGTTCTACCTAGGTAATCTCAGATCTGCTTGTTATTGGGTCATCTCAGATTCTCAGATCTGTTTGGAAGGGAGGTAGTGACTGATTTTCATTTCTGCATAGCCACTAAAACTATCGTGACATTCTATATTTAGCCTAGATCAAAATTTTGCAATAAAAATAGTAAAACCCATGAAGAAGAAACTTTTAGTGTGTGGCTAATACATTTCAACAATGCGGCTTCTACTATTTCGGCGTCTACAATTTTGATTTCACCTTGCACTGTTATTTTACTTTTGTGGTCCCTCCATAATGCAAGCTATAATTTTTGAATCTTTAGATTTTATCTTGTATCAGATTTTGCAGTGAGGCTCTTATCAGATCTGTTTGAAATCTGAGACTGTTGCTTCCGTAGATGTGATGATGTGCAAGTGTACACATTCAAACAAATAATAAAGAGTGAATAAAGATCGTTCCCACGAGGATTTAAATGTATTGAATATAAATTCTAGAATTAACAAAATAAAATGTAACTTTAAGCATGTAAATTAAATGGAGTAATTGGGTGTCAGAACAAACATCTTCTGCAGCTTTTCAATTATGATATGCTCTTTCCTCCTTTTTATTGCATTGGCACCCCCCCCCCCCCCCCCACCCCCCAAAAAAAAAAACTTATACTCATGGTTTAGGGTTTAGGGTCATACTTGAAGGTTGGCCTTTTAAGTCACAGTAGGTAAAAACAACAAAAATGTCTCAAGTTATTTTGTGTGCAACCGTGAAATATGCAATCAATCACAGAAATTAGGTAAGTTCTGCAGAGAAAACACATGAATGGAATGCATGATGAAAAAATATGTTGAAGCTCAAGAGCTCATAGGATTTATTCTACAGAGTGCTACAACATCTTGTTTAGTCTCACACACCCCCAAACTTAGGTTGAAATCTAATTCAGACCTCACCCTCTCTTCCTTGGATAAGGGTCTTTGCAACCCAATTCCCCCAATTGATTGGTGACTTTGAATGACGTCCTTCTTTTAAATCCATTTTGAGTTAGGGAATGTTGTGGTGAGAAAGGATTAATTCAGGGTATTCATGAATGTTACATGCATCACAGTACACAAAAACAAAAGGGTCTTCATCAGATGCACATGGACAGCTAAACCATTCATTCATTCATTCATTTACTTTTTCTTTCAAAACGACCCCCACTTTCCATTAATCACAATTCTTTTGAAATAGTGGGGGCATTGCAAACTTCAAACAACTACAGAAACAAACTATTGCAGCTAATAACAGAAATGAAAAACGAAAACTAATAACACTAAAGAGAAGTTTGAAAAAGGGTCTTGGTCATCTGGTGCTACAGCAAGCTGCAACACCTTAGGTTGGAACGTCTGCTCAAGGCTGAGCTAATCTGGCACCACTCCTGGTGCTTCCTGTTGGGAAAAAGCCAGAGATAGCAATCTCTAATGAAGCAAATATTTTTCCCTTCACCTGGGCAAATAAATAGGCACAACAAAAATATTCTTCCACAGGATAATATCAATGGCAGAAAATAAATAGCAATGACACCACAATTTTTAAAGTGGAAAACTCCCCAGTGTAGGGATAAAAACCACGGGACCAAGTCCAGCAAAAACTTCCACTATAAATTATAATGGGTACACCAAGTCTTCCTAGAAATACTAGGGAACACCAAATCAGCAACACATCACCCAAAAGGTGGATACAAGCAAGCAACAAGAGAGAAACCCCACAACAATGGGTATAACAACTCAGCTCAAAGAGAAGGCAAAATAACCAATAAAATATATCAAACTGACGAGCTCATTGGTAGGAATAACATACTGAAATTTCAGCAAAAATGGAGCAAGTTTGCTATACCACCTTCCACCACCTGAACTCTCTTTCTTCTTCTCTTTTCTTCTCGCTGTCGCAGCCTCTGTTTCTCCTTTTATTTTTCTTTCACGTCAGGCACACACACACTTAGCACATACCCTTTCTTTCCTTTTTATTTCAAACCCTTTTTCAAATGCCACTTGGGCTTGGCCCATTAGTAACTCCTTTTATTATTTTTTTTCTTCCTTCTAATTAATGTGGGACCCACTTAGGAGTGACCCACCCAACAAATCTCCCCCTCACGACTCAAGTGGGAAGATACTGCTCGACCAAGCCCGCCTTCTTTCTACAGCAAATCAACTTTGTCATAGGCAAGGTCTTTGTCATTGATGTCGCGTCGCGCGGGTTGCGCGGCGCTTGTGCGTATCCGGCAAGTGTACCGGACTGCCGTCAAGTAATAAAAGATATCGAACCCACAGAGACTGTGTTCTCGAATCGCAATTAAATTCTAATCGATTATATCTGGACAGTTTTAAAGAGGGTTTTGAAATTGGTTTTTGAATTGAAAGATAGATGAGCAGAGAACAATTAAAACAGAAAACAATTGTTTATGGGGTTTTTATCTAAAACGGATTCCTAGGGATTTGGGTTACCTTTGAGGCTGTTTATGTTGCTAACAGATTTACCTTTGTTGATTACCGAAATTGCCTTGAAGGCGAGTTTATCCTCTGATAGCTTAAGCTCCCTCTCGGGTTACAAAAGCCGTGCCCAATTGACCCGACCCCTACTCTCGTGGTAGTCGATCCCAGATTGGACCCTTTGCGTTCAGTGACAACTCGTTGCTCCTCGAGGGACGGCTTCTAACTCTCGTGATTTCAGTCCCAAGTCTGACTTCTATAGGTCCGACACCCAAGTTCACCGCTAGGTTCCTCCTTGAAATGTCTCGGTCATGCAAACAACCTAAGTTCACCGCTAGGTTCCTCCTTGGATCATTCACATCTCACAAACCAGTGGCTGCCGGGCTTTACGTGTGAAACACCCTAGAAATCCTAAGTTCACCGCTAGGTTCCTCCTTAGAACGTCTATGTCACGTAAATAAACGGTTGCCGAAATTTATGAGTGATAAACACACTAGAAATCAGATCTAAAACAATTCGTAATTAACAAAGATTTTACATCAAATTAACATTATTTACAAACCTCGGGCAGAGCCCTAGTCCCTAGAAACTAAGCTACTACTCACGCCTTGCCATGGAGATGACAAGCATGATTACAAATAACATGAAAATAACTAAGAGAAGAAGGAGAAGAAGAAAGAGATCCTAAATCTATGCCTAGAGTAGTAGCCCCAAAGGTCTGATCATCCTATGATCTGATGCCCTGGTCCATATTTATAGAAATGGGGAAGTTAGAGTCCCAAACCAACTCAAATTCTGATCTATTTCGGTTTCTTCAGGTCCAAGTAAAGCGCGTCACGGCCGTGATGGCCATCACGGCCAGGCCGTGACGGTCTCTGCCTCTGCAAAACTGGAAATTTCAATTTCTCGCGACCGAGATATGTCTCGCGACGCGAGCCCCTCGCTTCATGGCCGTGAAGAATTTCACGGCTGGGTCGTGATGTGCTCGACTTGTGGTGGTTTTGGGTCACGGCCGTGATGGCTATCACGGCCAGGCCGTGACAGCACTCGACTTGACCTTTCTTCTTTTTCAGTTTTGCTCGATCATGGCCATGATGTGCATCACGGCTAGGACGTGATGGGCTCTGTTTGGCTCATTTTCTTCAGTTTTAAAGCTCCATCTTCATCCAAACTTCATCATGGTTGATCTTGAGCAATTTACCCTTTATATCTGCAAAACAACACACGAAAACCGCCTTACCCGTTCCAAAGGAAAATTAACCTAAAATCTAATAAAAATATGCCTAAACTACATGAAAATGCATGCAAAATGATAGACAAAGATGAGGTGGAATCACACTCATCAAATCACCCCAAGCTTAAAACTTTGCTTGTCCTCAAGCAATTACTCAGGCCATAAGATATAAATCAATCAAAGCATGGATAGTGAACCAAAAACCCTAGAAGCTAATCCAAGTAATAGGCATTTTTAATAAGCACTCAAGAGATAATCAAGTTCAAGTCTAATTAGAAGCTTAGGCTCTTCAAGTTCGTATCCTCACTGATTTGGGCACTCATCTCACCTCACTCAAGTGTTTTAGGGTTTATGACAATTCACTCCATTTCCTCAAGGAAAGTATTTTACCATAGGCTTGACTATTAACCAAATCTCTACTTTATTTATGAAAACACTTAAGAATCAAGAGGTCTTTTCCTTTGGTTGTAATGTGGCCATGGGATTTATTGTAAGGTGGGAAAATCAAGGAAAGGGAATTTCAAGAAGGCTAGACAGATTATCAAACATTACAAAGCATGACACCTTCTAAAATACCCCCTTTTTGGGCTTTGGTTTACTTTTTCCACCTTTCTTCTTTTTTTTTTCTTTTTCTTTTCTTTTTTTTTTTTTCGTTTCTCACTTTCTTCGTCATCCCCTTCTCCATTTTTTTTTCTTTGTGTTTATTTCATTTTTATTTGTTTGGAGAAGGGGAGATTTATAGCTCAAGAGAAATTACTTTCTAACTTTTTCTTCCCATACTTTTTCCAACTACCATTTTGCCCTTTTGTAATACTTTAAAAGGTGCCATACCAAGCATTATTTATCAAATTAATTCATGGTACCAAGAAAAGTATTTTATCTTTAGGCTCAAAATTGGGCAACTAAGGGGTAGCATTTATCATTCAAAGCTCGGGAGGCCAGAAAAATACCTAGTGCTTCAATCATTTCCAAAAATGTTTTCAGAAATTTTTAAGTTTTGAAATGGTTTCAAGTCAAGTTCTAGAAAATACAGTCCATGAGGAATTAAATCACTCTATCACAAGAAATGGGGTAGATTTAGTGAATACCCCTATTGGCTCAAAATCTTACATTTAGTAGTTCAAAAATCAGTGAGGTACACAAGTTTAAGGAACCACATGCTAATTATCAACTATCAAATGATTATCTCAAGAATTTTTATTTTTAGCCATATCACAAGAATAATGAAAAATTGGGTTCAAAATTCACTATCTCAATTCATTTGGCTCCAAGTTTTTACAATCGGATGCATGTTCTAAGTGAGGGGAAATCTAGAGAATGTGATCATACCAATCTAAGCCTATGTGAATGCAACATGAATGCAACAATGCAAATGCAAAAATAAATACCCCCACCCCAAGCTTGATTACTTACATTGTCTCCAATGTAAATAATCAAGTCGGAGAGAGGAGAAAAATGGAACAACATACCGAGTCGGTAGCGGGTGTTGGCTTCACATTCCAGTCAAAACTTGGGTAGAAATTGTATCACGGCCGTGAGGCTTATCACGGGCAGGCTGTGATCGTTTCTGGTCCTCAGGAGTTGCCCTGTCACGGTCGTGATATACATCACGGCTAGGCCGTGATGCTCTCTGACCTTGGCATCCTACTCATCACGCCCGTGATGGTTGTCACGGCTAGGCCGTGATCCTTTCTGTGCTTTTGTTTAGTTTATCACGGCCGTGAGGCTTATCACGGCGGTGGATCGTTTCTGGCAGTTGCCTGTCACGGTCGTGATATACATCACGCAGGCCGTGATGCTCTCTGACCTTGGCATCCTACTCATCACGCCCGTGATGGTTGTCACGGCTAGGCCGTGATCCTTTCTGTGCTTTTGTTTAGTTTATCACGGCCGTGACCACTGTCACGGCCAGGGCGTGATGGCCTCTGACTTTATTTTTTTTTTGTTCTTCTTCTCTTTCTCAACCTGAAAACACTAGACAAACTTATTAATGATATTTTTGCCTCTTGATCTTCTCAAATTATTCAAGAGGTTAAATCAAAAACAAAAGGAAAAAGGGAAATAAAACTTGGGTTGCCTCCCAAGAAGCGCTTATTTATGGTCTTAAGCTTGACCATACTTCCTCAAGTCAACCGGGGTCGGCTGGGCGTAGAAGTGCAGGAACACTTCTTTTCCATGGAGCTCCTTCAAATAGCCGTTTCTGCTCATATGGCCAGTAACGCTTCCGCTTTGCTCTTTTCTCTTGGAGCTTCCTAGCCTTCCTTTCTTCCGGCGGAAGTTTTGTTTCCGCATGGACAGCAACTCCAACTTCACCACTGCTGGGTGCATCATTAGCCTTGCACATCTTTGGGGTTGCTTCCATGCTAAGTTCTTTCTCTACCGCTGGAGACGTTACATCAATTCTGCACACATGGCTCTCAAAAGGAGGGTTGTTACAAGAGTTAGTCAACTGAAAATTTACCCTACCTTCCTCTACATTTAGAGAGAGTTTGCCATTCCTTACGTCTATTACCGCTCCAGCGGTTGCCAAGAATGGCCTTCCTAAAATGATGGGGAATTTAGAATTCCCTTTCATGTCCAATACCAGGAAGTCGGTAGGGATGAGAATTTTCCCTACCTTTACAGGAA